>JAULLE010284696.1:13411-17679 GCA_035668155.1 Sarracenia purpurea
GACCTTACACTTAGTGTGTGTGTGTGTGTGTGTGTGAACCCAATCAATTATTAACATGCATTCTAAATCCATTAAGTTTAAACAACTAAAGCAACCAGATCTCGACCACAAGTCTCACTAGTTGTTCACTCAGAATAAGTCTTTCAGAAACATGTTATAATATATATTCTCTCAAGGTATGTGATAGAGGTGATAAATATCAAAGCAAATTTTCACACATACTTTAGACACTAAAAAATGCAGTTTCAAAGAATTGACTCAGAATCTCATGATTGGAATACTGATTATTAGGGACAATTTTAGTTAGGTTCTTCAAATCACTTTATCTTTTAGGATCAATCAGGACTTCATTTTTTGTTGTAATGTCAGGTCGACAGCTTTTTATAGGCTCGTGTGAAATGTATAGCACTATGTGAATAAAAGGTAACCAGAAAGATATCAAGTGTTGAGCATATTGAACCATTGATCATACAACATGAGATCATTATTTTACCATTTTTGCTTGAATATTATTGAAGCTTGTAAGTTTTGGCAATGCGGTGTCATTATTTTCATAATTATTGCTTACTGCATATTAGAGCTATCCTTTGCTTTATTTTTTTTGATTGCACGACCGCTTTGGGTATTTTTGCTTGAATTACTCCGGCATATAGCTTGAACAATGTCCTTGACTTTTCATTTCTTCCTTGAGTTGGCCTGATATCTTTTCTAGTCACCAAAAATTCAAATAAGCGCCTTTTGGGGATTATTTGGGTATCCAAAAAAAATCAGGCTGCGTTGTTATGTTATAAAGCTCAAAATTGGGGCCGAGGGCAATGTTTGTAGCAAAGAGACGAACAAGCTCAAAAATTCAAAGATGGCCTAATATCCTTTTCCAAAATTTAACACAATTTTTTAGAAGCTTAATTGTAGTTCATATTCCTAGTTTCGAAGTCAAAATGAAGATTAACAAGATTCATGATGAATATGATTGAAGACAAAAATATCATTTGAGAGTAAATGTCATTATTCCATCAAAACTAAAAGTTAAACCTCGAAAGCTCACTTTAAAGGTTAAGTCTCCACTATTTCTGTATTTCTAACTATTCTTGCTTTCAGTCTTCATTAGCATGCAAATTTCCAATTAATCGGTGTGCAGAATAATACAATGTGGTCCAGTTTTGATCATTATTATTCACATTTTGCAACTTAAAAATTAATTCATGTTTTTCTTATCAAGGATATTTAACTTACAATTTTATTTTTAACTTTTTCAAACTTACATGTAATTACCCACAATTTTCAAATTTTCTACGGATCCAAATATTAAGTAGTCTAATTCTACTTACCAACTTAAAGTCTCCAATGTTCTCATTGGACAAAAGATAGTTAAGGGGATATAAAATTACCTGTATAGCAACAGTATGAAGATGTGGAACCATATCTGGATTTTGAACTTAAAGTCTAAGCCATATGCATGTTAGTATAAGCAATTAAATATAATGGAAAGAATTTAAAGCATCACACACAAGAGGAAGATAGTACTGCTGAGATTTATTTTATTCATATTTGAAATTGTAGATACATCGTCAAATGTGGCCAATGGCCCGTGGGACTAAAACTAACAAATATTTCCTAAGTAGGAAAGAACAAAGTACGGTAAAATAAAAATAAAAATACATAAAAGAAAAACAAAAACAAAAATGTGACAGGGGCCAGAGGTTTATGTTTTTCGTGGCGAAAAGGGAGGGTGGGAGGTTCGGTGTGGTTGGTTTAGGGGAGGTAGTGTGACGTTGTATTTGGTTGCAGCCAGTTCTGTTCGTGATTGGGGAGGGTTGTGGAGATTGGGGAGGCAATGCGACGGTAGCTAGGGTGTGGATTGGATGGGGGAACTAGTTGTTAATATGTTATGGTGGGGCAGGGGCCGGTTGTTTATATGCCAGGGAGGTGGGTCGAGTGTTGGGTTGGGTGTTATGGAGATCTAAGGTCGAGGGTTAGCGGGTAGGGTGGAAATGTAAGTGAGGGATAGTTGGGGTTATGCGTGGGTGTTAGTGGAATGATCGGATCCAACGCGGTGGTGTGAGTGACCAAGGTGTGGATCCGGTCGTTGAAGATTTGTGGACGGTACGTGGTTGGGCAGGATGGTGGAGTGGAGGATGGGAGGTCAAGTGAGGGTTTCACGTGGCGAAAGGTAGTTTCACGAGGTTTGCTATTGGCGAAGAGTAGTTTCGCGAGAAGGGTGGTCTCTATGGTGGGTGTAGGGGGCCGTGAATGTTCATGACCGCCATCATCCGCCGCATGTATTCCTCTTAAATTTCTTGAGAGTCCTCAACGTGGTGGAGTGCGGCGTCCATTTAGTTGAGTTGGCCCTCCACCTGTTGAAGGCGTCCCTCCACTCGCTGCTGGCCCACAAAGACAGCGTCGTAATCACCACGGGTGAAAATCCATGGTGTTGTCGTATCCATGGAGGGACCGATGTTAGATGGTGGGATGGTGGAAGCGGAAGGGCCGTTGCGATTGGGTGATGGAGGTCGAGTAGTTGCGTGAAAAGGCATGGTGGTTGGGATGGGTGGTGGTGCGTGGAGCTTGGAGCTTGGCGAGAGCAAACATGCTCTTCGCCCAATTACCGGGTTGGTAGGTGGTGTCCTGGCGGTCGACGCTCTTGGTGCTGGGGACGGTGAACAGTTGTTCGAGGTCCTTGGTGACTTATTGGAGGTAGGCGACGATAATGTTGGCATAGGAAAGGTCGAGCCTTTTTGTGTTGTTGACCATTTTGGACATCTTCCCGATTATAAGTTCGGGGATGGACACTTGGTTGTTGGCGAGGATGGCGTAGAGTGCGCGGAGGTTCTCGTTCCTCTGCTCATCCTTATGGATGCCTTGGAAGATGTTGGCTTTGTGGACTGTGCCAGGAAACCACATCCTTTCTACCAGTTCGCCGTGTCGAACAAAGTTATGCCTGGGTGGAGCGTTGCCTTCAGAGACCACTCTCGCCATGTTTATGAGAGAGAGATGCTCAGGGATGGGGTCTCGCTCGTCGGAGAGTTCGTCCAATATGGTGCTATGGACGTCAAGAGCCTCGGAAAGGATGTTGGCATCGAGCTCCACATTGTAGTCATCCATCGTCGTGTCGTAGTACTCCTCCATTTGCTTGTCGACATTTTCTCAGAGGTCCTGCCGTACATTTTGGTAGAAGAGTCAGACCACACGTAGGTAGATAGTCGAGAGGGGTCCAAAGAGGCTGTAGAGAAACTAGGCATTCATCAGGTCGATGCCGACCCGTGCCACGGGACAATGGCACAGGAACTCCTCCTCCACCGAGAAGTATGTCATTCTGTGGAGGTTAACAGTGGCCCAAATTCCAGAGACTTCAACTATCGAGCCTTAGATTGATGCTCCTAAGGTGCCGGTGGGTGCTCACTTGGGGACTTGGGATGCCATCAATAGCAAGTTCGAGTTTCAAGGGTGGAAGAAGAGTTTTCGAGAGAGAGAACAGGCTTAGAGAGTTTTTAAGAGGTGTGGAATGAGGGTGGTGCCTTGAAGATATATAGCTTTTGGGCGTGGTGTCTGGACTCTTGGGGATAGAGTCCGAACGATTTTAGGCCAGTGAGTTTTGATGTTTCTAGAAGGGTAAGAATCCGGATGGCCATCCGGACTGTTAGGGGCTGTCGTGACAGGTGTCAAGAAAGGTCGTTACCATCCCGACGGGGGTCAGGACAGAACTAGGATAGTCCATATGGTATTGTCTAGTCCGGACAATTTTTGACGGTGAAGCTCTCAAGCCTTTTCGAGGCACCGACGCCATAATGGTGCGTCATAAATGTAAACAACGTTTGAATTTTGTCCGGTCGGTAGATCAGAGTCCGGACGATTTGTACCAGGTGGTGGTTACGTATTGGTGTCCTTTGGTGTTCTGTCCGGACGGTATGATGGGGAGTCCAGACGGTGACGTTTGGTCTAGTGTATGTTTGATTCGATTTTGACCATTGGGATTATGTACCATCCGGACTCTATGGTTTTATAGTCAGGATGGTTTGGTTCTTTTTTTTTTAAAATAGACTCGAGCCATTTCACAAATTTTTGGGGTTTTTAATTAGACTCGATACATAGGTAGCTTCTAAGACTCGGTAGGCCCAAAGCTGCTATGAGAACAAACGGCCTAAGTGATGTGAACCCGTAGGGATTGAACCCCCTTGAACCCACGAACAATTCGAATTAAACCCAAGAAAGTCAAAATCAAGTCAAGGAAGAAATCTTGACCCGTTGAACTCTTGTTTCAAGAACCAAGA
>JAULLE010286891.1:0-11556 GCA_035668155.1 Sarracenia purpurea
AGGTTTCTATTGACCTGTAACAATTTAGGTCCAAACTTACCTGTAAAAGTTTGATTTAGTGAATTTCTCAAGTGCGATCTTGAGAGAGTGGATGTAGGCTAGTTTTAGTCGAACCATTATACATCTCGCTGTTGTGGTTTGTTTTTCTTTTCTGCTTTATCTTTTTATTTCTTACAATTTAATTTATTATTTTCACTACATAAAACTCATTTGTTAGTTGAAAGAACCAGTTTTCTAAAAGGATAAAATTAATCTTTCATAAAGAAACCCAAAGACGGAAAAAGATTTTAGTTTTCTACAAACAACCTATTCACCCCCTCTAGGTTGCCTACCCGGACCAACACTTATATAGGCCTTGATGGTTTTGGAGCCATTGTGAGCATTAAATGGAGCAATTAATGATGAGAAAATAACTATTGGAGACTTATGGTTTTGAAATCTATGTTCTGGATTCGAGTCATGTATCTACTGATTCGATTCATGTAGGTTTTTTAGAATTGACATTCGAATCATCAAGCTGAGAATCGAATCATGTCTTCATTTTCATGTAATGATTCTAATCATAAATGTTGAGGATTGAATCAAGTCTTCAATCTTGATGCAGTGATTCGAATCAGAAAGTTTAGGGATCGAATCATGTCTTCAGTTTTGATGCAGTGATTCAATTTAGGGAATTTAGGGTTCGAATCAAATCTTCAATCTTGGGGTAGTGATTCAAATCAGTGAAGTATAGGATCGAATCTTGTCTTCAAAAATTGGCTTTGATTCGAATCAGTGTATATAAGGATCGAATGAGGTGTTCAAAAATGGGGTTTGATTCGAGTCAGGAATGTGTAGGATCGAATCAAGGTGTTCAAAAATGTGTTTTGACTCGAATCAAGAAATACAAGGATCGAATCAAGGTGTATAGATTTGGGTTTGATTTGAATCATGGGATACAGGGATCGAATCAAGGTGTACAGTTTTGGGGTTTGATTTGAATCATGGGATACAAGGATCGAATCAAGGTGTACAGTTTTGGGGTTTGATCCGAAACAGGAGATATAAGGATCGAATCAAGGTGTACCTATTTACACTGATGATCCGAATCAATTCCTTGAAGGATCAAATCATCACTTTGATCAGAGGATTCGAATCATGTTTAACTCGATTCTAATCATGTCTTCATAATTTTGAATTTCTTCACAACATCAGAACCTCATGAAATTCTATAAATTTGTTCTTCATATATTTCAATCTTGTGGTCCTTAATTTCTGAAAATAACTCAGTAAATCATGTTTAAACATTAGTAATAACCAAATCAATTAGTTGTTATATGTCAAAATCAAAGTGAAACTTGATTGAATACCCATTGGGCAAAGAATCTCCCTATTTTTGACTATGACAACTATTTGATTTCTTAGGAAATAAATAAGTGTAACGGAGTAAAAAAGCTCCCCCTAATTGTGTGCATAGGTTTGTTAAATGAATTTGAGCACATTACACGAGTATATCAGAGCAAAAATCAATCAGAACTCGATAAAGTTTATCAGAGTAAAAATTGAGCTAGAGATGTTAAAGCATTGAGATCAGCAAATTAAGTATCAGAGTAGTAGGCAAGAAATTGACGACAACAATTTCAACCAAGAAAATATTTCAACTTTAAGAATTTGTAAAACAGTGTATCTGAGCTTTAGTAACAAGAATGTATCAAAGTTGAGAGAAGAGAAAAAATTGAATGAAAAATCAGCTAAGACACAAAATATTTCTTTTTCTTCTCCACCTCAGATAATCAATCATTATGTAAGTCATTGCAATTAGATAGCATGATTAACCATAGTTAAGACAAATACAAATCAAGGTTTTCTTCTCCCCAATTTTCATGGCAAAAAAGGAAATGGAGGACTAATATTTCCAATCAGAGCAAAAATTTGACGTAGTATTGATCAAATCCAATTAGAGCATCAAGTATATCAGAGCATAACTTATCAATGTATCACAGCAAATTATAAGGAATATAGGATAGCATTCAACTCATGAATGAACAAGATAAAACATTTATAATCATTCATCATTCATACTATACCAAAATAAGAGAGAATGAACATTGATTAACTAAGCATTAGTCGCATAAGTGTAATCAGAGTGAGATTTAAGAACATGTGGTAACAAAATATTTGTCTAATATATTTTCATTCTTTTTTGATCAATCACAATTGATGAGATCGATTATTATCTATCCCTTTTTTATCATAATTATGTAAAAATTACTAAAGGAGAGCAGGCCAACCAAGTTCACAACCAAGTATAATCTTGATCATAAGACCGTCTTACACTTTAAGTTTAAAGGAAAAAAATTAAGATCATAATTTGTGTCAAGGGTTAGGATATCAATCATGACAACTCTTTTTCTTTTTATCACATTTGTTATATCTGTAAGAAGAGAGTATCAGAGCAAAAGATCTAAAAATAATAGCATATAGGATCGGTAAATTATTTGCAGATGATGAGATTTTAGAGCAAAAAAAAACTAAGCATGTAAATCAGGATAATCTAAGTACATGCATTTGTATTCATCCTTTCAAAGCATATCAAAGTATGAGATATATATAACCAAGACATCCGTACATTCAATATCCAAACATTCATGCAAGAGTTATAAGATTCAAGGCATTTATATCAAAACATTCAAAAACAATTAAACCATTCATCATATATAAGAGATTGTATCAAAAGCTTAGAGAGCGTTATATCAGAATGTTATTGTATCTGAGTAAAAGAGAAGGAACTAATCAGTCAAAGTTCTTCTTCTTTTGGCTTGATCCCTGCTTGTTTCTGCTTATTCTTGGACAACCTTGAGGCTAGCTTCTATAGCTTCAGCCCGTTCAGCAATACCCCGTATGGCTTGAAAGAGAGCTTCGTCTTCTCTTCTCTTCCTTAGAGACTTTTCTTCTTTGATCTCTTTGGCTTTGTTGAATTCAGCCAGAGCACCTTGAAGCTTCTCTTCAAGGGTATTCACCTTCAAGAAGAGATCAATGACCGTACCGTTTAGGTAATTTACTTTTCCATCAACAGATTTTAGAGAGGATACAAGTGAGTGAAGCTTAGTCATCACATCAGTTTGATCAATTGATGGAGCTTCCTAAGAAGTTGGGATGTGAGAAAAAAGATCAGAGGGAGGAACATTTACAGAGTCAGAAGTTGGATCAATAGGGACATTGACAGAGTTTCCTATTTCCATATTTGCTTCAATCTTCTTCTTCGGTCTAGGGTTTGTAGAGTCCTCATCAGTAGGTCGCTTGAAACCATTGGTCATTAATCTTGTACGCATCTTGATAGATAGGAAGGATTAGTAGATTTAAGATATAATGAGGAAAGTTTGATAGGAGATGATAGGAATTGATTCGAAGAGGAGATGATTCGAAGGGTTTTAGAGAGAGAGAGAGATAAAGAAATGAATCGAATGGAATGCTAAGAGACGAATTAGAGTATATATAGACAAGGAAAGTGAATCGAATCAAGTAAGCGAAGAGACAAATCAGTGGAACAATGATTCGAATCATCTATATAATGAATCGAATCAACTACATGAAAAGCATCATGTGATTTGAATCTAAAGTGTAGAGAGCCGAATCACAGTTACTGTGAATCGAATCATTTTCTCCGGGAATCGAATGAACACGCATAAAGTAGGGAAGAGATTCGAATCACTGATATATTGATTTGAATCAACTACAGAGAAAGAAGCATGTCATTCAAATCACTAAAGTACTGATTCGAATCAATCAAGTATCGAATAGAATCAAAATAGAAGAGAATCAAATGGGAGACGGAAAATAGGCATAAAGTGTCGATTCTAAAATACAGCGAGTCGAATCACTATCTCAGTGATTCCAATCAAAAACATGATGAATCGAATCAACAGGGCTAAAAAGGAAGGAATGATCGATTCATATATCTTATGAATTGATTCAAGGAGCCATAGAATCGAATCACTACACACAAGGATCGATTCAATATTACAGTGAATCGAATCCCCGATACCCTGATTCAAATCAAACACATAAAAATAAGGCCTTTTGACATAAAGATTTGAATCATTATTACAATGAATCAATTCAGTTATATACTGCAAGCATGAAATAGCATATATATCACACAACAAATTTCGCACTCAATCATTTAAACATCATATGCATTGATCGTTCCATGTTCTCTACAAAGCACATTAAATCTATCTACTTGGAGTGGTTTGGTAAAAATGTATGCTAATTGTTTATATATACTCACAAAAATCAATTCAACATCTCCTTGCTCAACATGATTTCTGATAAAATGATATTTAATCTCAATGTTTTTTGTTCTAGAGTGTTGAATGGGGTTTTTAGTTAAACAGATAGCACTTGTGTTGTCACACATAATAGGTATATGATCAAAATACACTTTAAAATCTTCAAGTCGTTGCTTTATATATAATGTTTTGGCGCAACAACTACTGGCAGCTTTGTATTCAGCTTCAGCAGTTGATAAGGCCATTGAATGTTGTTTCTTGCTTGACCATGACACCAAATAATGTCAAAGAAAGTTACAGGTTCGAGAGGTACTCTTGCATTCCACTTTGGAACCAGCAAAGTCTGCATCAGAGTAGCTGAACAAGTCAAAAGATGTTTGACTTGGATACCACAATCCTAGATCAATGGTTCCTTTAAAATATTTAAGGATACGTTTGATAGCAATCAAATGAGATTCCTTAAGACAAGCTTGAAATCTAGCACACATGCATACACTAAACTTAATATCGGGCCTACTTGCTATCAAATAAGGCAAGCTATTAATCATGCCTCTAAAGAGTTTTGAGTCTACATCCTTGGCATGTTCATCTCTATCAAGTTTAGTTGATGTACTCATGGGGGTACCTAAAGGTTTTGCATTTTTCATACCAAAACGTTTTAATAGATCTTTTGTATATTTTGATTGGTTTAAGAAAATTCCTTTAAATGTTTGTTTGATTTATAAACCAAGGAAAAAATTAAGTTCTCCCATGAGACTCGTTTCAAACTCACTGTGCATGCATTTGGCAAACTCATCACACATTGACATGTAAGTGGCACCAAAGATAATATCATCAATATATATTTGCACAATGAACATATCATCATTCAAACACTTGATAAATAAAATTGTTTCTATTTTACCATGATTGAAACCATTTTCAAGAAGGAAACCACTTAGTCTTTCATACCAAGCTCTAGGAGTTTGTTTCAAACCATAAAGTGCTTTTGAGAGTTTAAATACATGGTTTGGGAACTTTTCACTTTCAAATCCGGGAGGTCGTTTAACATAAACTTCCTCTTCAATATAACCATTTAAAAACGCACTTTTGACATCCATTTGAAAAACTTTAAATCCTTTTAATGATGCAAATGCAAGCAACATGCGAATGGCTTCCATTCTAGCTACGGGTGTAAATATCTCATCATAGTCAATGCCCTCTTCTTGATTAAATCCTTGGGCTACTAATCTTGAGTTGTTCTTAGTGATAACACCTTGTTCATTCTTTTTTTTTTTCCTAAAGGCCCATTTTGTGCCAATAATTGCATGATCACTAGGCCTAGGTACAAGAGTCCAAACTTTGTTTTAATTAAATTGGCTTAGCTCCTCTTGCATAACAAGAATCCAAGCTTCATCACCAAGAGCCTCATCTATATTACTAGGATCTATATGTGAGACTAATGCAACATGGGAATGCACATTACGCAATTTAGATCTAGTGGTCACACCCCTAGTAGGATCACCTAAGATTTGCTTAAGATGATTGTGAACGAATCTCCAAGCGTGGGGTAGTGAAGTTCATCCATTGGTTCAATTTTCACTATCCTTTGGATCCTCTTGGTTATCCTTAGGATTATCTTTATGATCATTTCTTTTAAGGTGAATTTTATTTACACCTTCATCAATTAAGTTTAGATCATCAACTTGATCATTTTCTTTGAGAAAGGGTTTGACTCATCAAAATCAACATGCATAGACTCTTCAACAACTAAAGTTCTTCTGTTATAGATCCTATAAGCTTTGCTAGTCATATAATTATTGGAATTAAGTCGGAAGCATTTTATAGGTTTTAAAAATTCGATTTGGTGCCCGTTTTTTCATGAAATCCTACGTGCTAAACTAAATGGATAGAAACTTATACCTTAGTGATTTGTCGTAAAATCACAAATATAATCCACGTGATGTGAAAGATGACCCCGGGACATTCTCAGGTATGGCCTAGCACGTTCTTGACTCCGGCGGGTGAGCGCCAATCCGACACAAGGCTTGAGGCTTCAAACACACAATGATCCTCACTAAAACTCAAAGTAATGAGAGAGAGAGAGGACCAAGGGGGCCGGCGGCATATAGTGGCAATATGTGGGCTAGGGTTTTTAATTTTCCTATAACTATGTATATATATGCCTCCAATTAATTATGGAAAATAATAATTAAATTATTCACCATAATTATATGAAATATATATACATATATATATTTATATATTAAAAATCATATCTTGTTTTAATCTCAATATTAAGTATATAATGCCTCCATGTATTTTAGAAAAAATAATATTAATTAAAATATTATTTTCTCCTTCCAAATACAAAGAATTATATACCAAATATATATATTAAAATCATTCCATATGGCCGGCCAAATGGGAGAGAAATAAGGAGAATAATTTTCCAATTTCCTAAAAAATCTCCAAGAGATTATTTGATTCCCTAATCCAAGTTTTTCCAAGATACACTTGATATATCTAAACAAGCCCAATTAGGAATCCTCCTCTTGCATGGCCGGCCACCTAGAGTTAAAATCCTAGGTATGCCAAATATCGAAAATGCCCCCGAACATTTAATTTAATACCTCGAACGTCCCGACAATTAAATCCGACGATCGAATTAAATTAAATAAAACCTGAAGCCAACTAAAAACATGTGTGTATAATAGAGCTACGTGAGAGATCATGAGGAAGTATAGGACACGGGCTAATCATACGAGAATACCGGATATCCCTAACTCATGCTCCGAGTTAGTCCATTCTCGTACGAGTCATGACTTATTCCACTAAAGACCCTAATTGAACACCCGGCCCAAAACTCGAATTATGTCTCAAGTTTCCAATAACTAGATGCACTGCCATCTCCCCACGTTTAAGATATGGATTCCCGATAATCGAATTAGTTTACTGACTACCCGGTTCGAAAATCCTCTTTTCCTCACAACCGCACCGCTTAACTTATCGATATACCAGATCAACCGATCCACTGCGCAGGTTTGGCATAACCAAACTTATAAGCAAAGCACACAAGAAAGAACTCCTCAACATATATCGAACGTGGTGTCCATCAGATGACTATCAACCATCGAACGAATAATGCCAACACCCAACCCACCGGTCATATTGATCTCGCCAGAGAAATCCCAGCTATCGGTGACTCAAAGTACTAGACACTATCCGAACATGATTCGATCAATCACGTCGGGATTAAGAGACTGTACAATCCCTTATAATATAGGATGTGGATCAATTCATATAGTCAGTATATAATTGATCATCCAATCGATCCCGCTCAATACACTCCATATGTATTAACACATCGAGCTCGAAACTCAATTCCCAAGATCGGGATTCGATCCTTTCGACCTAGTCAAGATCAACCAATATAACGATGTGCTACAACCGTATCAACGGACAGTTCCACTACGGTTGTGAGCCCACTTGTATATTTGTCAAAACCTTTGACCCGATCTTCCCTATTTCATAGGACGAGTCAAATACTAGACAATATATACGGACAATGTATACGTACATCATATATATATAATAAATATGAAACCCTGTACACATATCCTCTCAATTGATTCTCATTAACATTCCCGGGATCCCGGATAATACATAAAAGCATGGCTTTTAAGTATACCATCCCAACAATCTCCCACTTATACTCAAAGTCATGCACCCATCTATCACCTAACACTTTTACCTAAGTAAAAGTACATGCTAGGTTGCACACAGATGTAACCATGCATGTCACAACGCCACCATGTTGTACAATATCCCGGATGAGACTAAACCTTTCCTCATTGTGCTTTCTCGAAGAAAACACATATAACATGAGGTAGACCTCCTAGAATCCTTATCAATCCTGGAAAAACAAGTTAGTATACCCCGAGGGATATGAAAATATCACCCTAAAACATCCACATATACTCCCTAATCATTTCAGATACTTGAGTATATTCTTGATCGTAGTCAACATTGCACCATCTGTATTCGACTCAAATATGTTATAACAGATATCCGATCGAATACGGAGTATGGCATGCATGAGAATTCCTAACACCGAGGAATGCCTCTTAACCTCTCTACCTCCTGGGATCTTCTAGGTCACCGATCCCTTGATCGATCTCACCAGAGACTAATCCCAGGGATTCGACCCCGCTTCTCTCAAGTCCTTGACTTGATAACCATATCCTTTCCGAAGATAACAATTCCAGATCATTGCCAATTAGGAGTATATCATCAACAATGATGACAAGAAATACGACCTTGTTACCATCATGCTTCCAGCACACAATATTCGATAGGACACCGATCAAAACCGTAGCTTTCGATCGCCTGGTCAAATCGAGTATTCACAAAACCCTAATGCATGCTTAAGTCCATAAATGGATCTCTTAAGCTTTGCACAAGCATGTGCACCTGGCCCTTTGCTATAAATCCATCTGGTTGCACCATGTGGATGCACTCAGCAAGATTTCTATAGCCATTTGCCAACATCCGCGTCCTTGTCTTGAAGTTCTCATTGTAGTTACCCGGTTCGGTATCCAGTTCTTCCGGGATCTTGTCACAAGACTCTCCCAAGAACATATACCTTTCAGGTTGACTAACAACCGTGCCACTATGATGAGGACCCTTCTATGTACTCGTGATAGGTCGTGTCTCACAGCACTCATCATGTATAAAACCGGTTGTACCATATAATTAGTCTTAACCTTTACTAGAACAACTTATGACTGGGATTTGTCATTTATTATATAATCCCTTTCCAAGAATTCAGTATTTGAATTAACAAATACACACCGACTCTTAGCATTACTTAAATAAACCACTCTTGACTTACCGAGTAATTTACCATGTACTTTACCAGCTCCTTAAGGAACCTATTCCTCCTTTCATCTCCTCACCATTATGCTGAGGCATCCTTGGGTGTGAATAACCAGGATATAATCTGACGTATGACAAGTAGTCCCTTGAACTTTAAAAGAGGTATTACCACCATGATCAGATCATGGGGTCTTACCCACCTCTTGCCTGGTAGCTCAGCTAACCATATGTCCTTGAATGAACCCTTTCCAACACTTATTTGTCTCTAATTCCCATGGCTATAACTAGCCTCCAGGTCATTTTATCCTCTAAACAGGATTCATATACTAGAAGTGCCTCCACTTCCAATGAACCTTAAGGTCCATTTTCTACTATTCTTTGTATTCTATTTAAATTAGGACATCCGAATAGTGTCAGGTTCATAGAGGAATCTCTTCCCTATTTAGTGATAAAACATGTAAATTATTCATTTCATTATTATTACTAGTAGGAATAAAAAGAACTCTTATTTAAAGAGCATTTTTCCATGTACCAAGATAGATAAATAATAAACCATTCAAACCATGCAAAGCATTTATTTAAACAAAACTAAATATTTGTCATCCCCAAAATAGGAAATCGGAACATAAGTCCGCCTATTTTAAGGTACATAAAATGTTCTCACAAAAAAAAAGTCTTATTAGTGTGTGCGATTGGGTGCACTGGGGAACACCCTTTGGGCGTCTTCTCCGTTAAGTAAAAATGAACAGTGGAAGCAAATCAAATGGAAGCAAATCAAGAAAGGTCTCTGGTAATCGTTATCAGATTCTCTCTAACGTTGAGTGTGAGGAGAATTTTCCCTCTTTAGTTGGGGGGAAAACTAGGGCACGAAACCAACAGGAGCTGAGTACCCCGAAAGTGAATGAACAGTATTTCTTTACAAAGGAGGAGAATGTACGCTGTCAGAACTGGGCTGTTAGGTCCCTCTCCAAAGCCAAGGAGGGTCGTAGTCCTCTGAACAATGATGAACTTGGCAGAGTGGTGGATTGGCTCACGTATCATAGGGGCTTTGACGCGGTTGAAATTTCAAACTGGTTTTTCTCCCAGACACCGACTAAGTCGAGGGGTGAATCTGCTTCGAAGTTGAAAGTTGAATCGGAATTGCATGTGTGAGGTGTAAGAACCCCCCGTTTGGTAACTCATAGTCTCGACAAAATAGAGTGTTCTATTTTCTGGAAAAAGTTTCTTACGACCTGGGTGAACAGGGGTTTTCGCCAACTCTTGACCGTCGATCTGATGACGAGGCTGATCTGGTTGGGGTGAGAGGAGTTGCGAACGAAGTGAAAGTAGAGGGCGACCCAGGTGATATCCATCCTCCCACCGAGGGACAATCTGTTCCTCTAGGTAAAGTAGCTCACGACTTATCAGAACAGGGGTTTTGGCCCCCTCTGGACCATCTTTCTGTAGCCGAAGCTGCTCAGGTGGGGATGAGAGGAGATGCGAACGAAACAAAAGGTGAAGGAGATGTACTTAAAGATCCAGTCGATAACTCTCCTTCATCCGATCTGGGAGAAAAGAGGTCTTCTCCTCCTACGGTTTTGGAGGGTGAGGACTCATTACTGGTTGAAGAGGTAGATGAGGAAAGCTCTGGAGAAGAGGAATCTAGCGAGGAAGATGACTCGGAAGTGATTTCCGTTGAGACATGTACAGAGGAGGGTGAGAAGGGGATTTCTGATGCGGCTCTCCTTGACCAGGTGAATTTATCTATGTCTGTTGTTGATGATATTGTATGCTCTGATATTGCTAATGAGTGTAATGAGAATGGTGGTGTAGTTGGGAGAGCTGGTTCGTCCCTTTTGAACAAACAGATAGGCGAGTGTAGGGGCGGTTCTGATCGTGCACACTAAGTGCTCGATAATAAGCCACAACCAGCTGTGATTTCTATTTTGACCCATCCGATTAGCATTAGGTCTGGAGGGGATGTTGAAATTTCTGTACAGGGTATTGAAGAATGATAAGGTAGCTGAAGATGGAGGTTTGAGTGAAATCCAAGGGGCTGAGGTGCACAAGGCTCGTGAGAACAGGGTCTAGCCCAGGTCTGGGGTGTTTTCAGATGGTGAGAAGAACCAAAAGTTTGATGATTTGTCGGCCCCAAAGGCAGGTGCGGCCATTTCGACTTGGGCAAAAATTGTAGCTACCGGATCCAAGCCAAGTGCCAATGCTCCTAGGCTGAACCTCAGGAGTGGGTCCATACTTGAATTTATTGAGCCTAGTCTTCCGAGGGTAATTGACATTGAAGACAATATGATTGATGATCGAACATGGGAAACTTGTCTGGTTGGACACTTTCTTGAAGCTAGTCCCCCTTTTGGTCTGGTCAGAGCTATAGCTAGGACACTGTGGAGAAACGAGGGGCTTTTGGAGGTTTCGGGTAATGATAATGGAATTT
>JAULLE010289087.1:0-11539 GCA_035668155.1 Sarracenia purpurea
AGAACTACAACTCTCCCAGGGATGCCAGCCCCAGTAGCCCGACAACCGACCTACTGCGCCTAGGGGCGGGGGCAGAGAACTGAAACTCTTCCCGGGATACCAGCCCCAGTAGCCCAACGACCGACCTACTGCGCCTACGGGCGGGGGCTGAGAAATGAACTCTCCCAGGGATACCAGCCCCAGTAGCCCAAAGGCTAGCCCACTGCGCCTATGAATAAAAAAAAGAGAACAACACAAAGAAAGGCAGTATACCAAACATGTGATAAAATAAAAGCAGCATCCACCAAAACATCCTACGGCCTGGGGAATCAGCAGTTCCCAACACAGGCCACCTAAAAGTTCGCAACAAAAGAGTACTGTACAGACAAAGACAAAAGTAGCGATGACTTTAAAAAAAAGGAAGGATTCACGTAAGAGGCTCAGGTGGAGGAGAAGGAGGAGGAGAATCAAGTCCTCTATACTAAGCGCGACGGCAGAAAGGCTCAGCATCAACAGGACCAACGTCCTCATCGCTGTCAGGATTAAGAAGGGCGCCCTTCCCTTTCTCCACGGCAGAGGCCCGTCTCATCCGCTGGACAGAGCTAAAGTCCAGATGCGGCCATTGGCCCTGGGTAATCCCCCTGAAGGTTTCAAAACCCTCACGCTCTTTCTCCCGACGAAGCTCCTATCGTAGGTCCTCAATCTCCCCGAACTGCCACTGGAGATCCCTTCTCAACCGGCCCTCCAATGAGCGCTGCCTCGATAGCCTCTGCGTCATTTCGTATCCAAGGGCAGCAGCCTAAAACATGAAGCGAATGTCACAAGCGAAATAAATATAATTCAAACCAAGAAAGTACCACGGGCCTATAGGCAAAATAAACACATTCCCAGACTTACCATGTTGGAGTCTCGCCAGAAATGGCCAATAAGCATCTCGGTGGAGAAACTACGGAGGGCCTCATTGTCTGACTCAGTAAGTGTCCTCTCAATAAAGTCCGCCCCTCGCTCCGTGGTGGCAAAAAATGGAGTCCCTAGGCGGAAACCGCTGATCTGCAACGTCGCCAAGATTGACAGCGGCGGGATCTCGTCAAGCGCTGGCACCCTTGCCTCGGCGGGAAACTCCCTGACCTATGGCATCCCCATGGCCAACGCAGCCTCCGCTGCTTTCTGAAGGTTCGTCAAGTCTTCTTCAGCATTCCCCGTGATGCAAACCGCGTATGGCCGATGGGCAGCCTCACCGGCAATAGCTCCCCGTGTCCGAGAAGTGACACCGCCTCCCGAAACGCGGCTCTGAGACGTCCCGACGTCGCTCCTCCCCTGCCTCTATCCCTCCCCCGCCCTCGAGCTCCTCTTGCCATTAGTGTGGAGATCAGGAACTCCAATACCCTCAAAGGCAGAGGACTAAGGAAGTAGAAAAACTTAAAATGCAGACGAATGGATCTCCATAAAACCACGTATTTAAAGGCATCCAACCAAACTGGCGCGAGAACGGGCAGCGGGTGGAAATGAAGCGTCGAAGTGGCGGCGGGCCTTTTTTGAAAAGACACCCCATTATGCGCATTAATGACTGCGATGATAAACACACCACTTAGGCTGCAGCACACGCCCACCAAGAGAATGCGTACCAAACGAAAGCTCGACCGGCACAACGTACCACGAAGGACAGTTGGGGGCCACAAACGGAGATTGGTATTCTCGAGCGCTCCCCGACCTATGGTCGGGAAACCCTAGGAATATGGGACTACTAATGGGGAAGGTTCAAATCAGTATTCTCGGCTGCATCCAACCTTTTCCTGGATACAACCTAGAATAGGGGACTATTGATGGGGAAACCCAAAATCTAAAGCAAAGGCAAGGTGATGAAGCCGAAGCTACAAATACTAGAACGAAGACTGGACCAAGTATTCTCGATTGCATCCAACCTACGCCTGGATACAATCCAGAATAGGGGACTACTGATGGGTGTTGATAAAATACCCCTAGCTGGGCCATTGAAGTATCAGCCCAAACTCACAAGGAAGCCCGAAACTTGGAACAGTACGCACCCAATAGGGAAACGTAAGAAATTAAGACCAGGACACCGATCGCTCCCCTCAACCGACCGGGCATACCCGACCGATGGTCGGGATGGTCTTTAGCCCCGCTCATGGGCATTGGGCTCCAAAGGATGGCGACCAATGCTGAACGGCCCATCCCATCAGGGACCGATCTCTACCTGTAGCCCAGCCTCTAGCGGGATCCTAGCTGTCAGGGGTAACGGTTTCCCCAAAGATCTCGAAATTGAGATCTTATAGGATTTCATCATTCCTAAACGGTTACATAGAATCCCTATGATTCCCCAATCGGTGATGGGAAAAAGATATCAATGCCCAGGGATCACGCGCCCAAAGGCCACGCGATCCCTACCCGACGATCACTATATATGCATTAGGATACGCGAGAGGAACGGTACACACTTAATTCTAACCCTAATTGTAACCCAACTTATTTCTCTCTTTTTACCTGCTCATTCTGATTGTCCACGGACTGACTCGATCGTCGGAGAGGGCAGGTCAAAAACCCTTCCGGCCCCATTTCTAACGTGGTTTACCCTCTTTTGCAGGCCCGAAGATCTCGGAGTGGACCCATCCAGATTCTGACGCTATCAATAATAATAATGATAATAATTTATATAAATTACATTAAATGTATGTTTTATATTCAAAATTATATTAATTTTTTAGAAACGTAAATGGATCGAGTTACATATTGATTTGATCTATACCAAATTTTAGCAGGCCACTGGTAGATGCCAAAAGAAGATAGTGAACGGGTTAGATTTTACTAAAGTAAATATTAGATAATAAATTAAAATTTTAAGTTGTATAAAAAAATTGGGTTGTGTAGATTAATTAAATAATTCAATTTCGATTATTATTAACAATTTTTTATATTAATTCAGGAAATCAAACCCGGTAACTAATAGTCTGGTGAGTGGTTCGCATGTTATGTATCTTTTAAAAACTCTCTGTTCCCAAAAAATTTAAAGTATAAAAAAATGTTATTGTTGAAAATCTACAAAATTCTTTATATTATAAAATTTTGGTATAAAATCATACTTAGCTTAAAATCTTAACCTTGGCATAAGTTTATTTGATTGTTCGGTTTATGGAAGTTATTTCTTAGAAAAAAAATGTAACAAACGTTAAATTTTTGAAAAAGGAAACAAATGGGTTTTATTGTATTAGAAATTTAAAAAAATGGCTAAGTGTATACTTAACCCGGACTTGGTATTTTTATTCGAAATATGTTTTGAGATCAGATGCGAAGTCTAAAGGAAAATATCCTATGAGTTCATCTGGCCATTACGGGAACAGTTCTACGGGTAACCCTAATGACTCAACGGTACAGTAAATAACCCGGTAGCGCCATGGTGATACTATAATCCGGAACTTCTTTGATAACAAACAGACCTGCCGATCTGGGTGACTCTTATATTATAATTAGATCCAATGAGCCGTTGGTAGGCCCAATTTTATATTTAGTAAATGAGTTTGCAAAAAATTATTGTCCCGGTATCCCTATTTCGATATATGGTAAAAATTAATGGAATGTTGTATCTTTGAAAAAAATGGAATACATGGACTTTTATAAACTGATGCAAATTCAATGTTTTTATTTTTAAAAAAATGGGTGTTTTAATGTAAAATTGTTATTATGCCATGTATGTTCTAATTATAATATTTTTATTCCTACATTTTAAAATTTATATGTAATATAAATGTTGCAACTCATTGTGAATATGGTTGATGCTACACTATTTGTTCAGGACAAGATGAGGCCTGGTCGATGGACAGAGGACAGGACCCGTATTAGGATGCATACATAGTTGCACTTCCAGTATTTTAATTTTATAATAAGTTGAACTAATAACCGTTATTGCAGTAATAATTATAGAATACGAGTTTATGTCTCGGAACAATTTTTTGGGTTTACTTGTTTAAAAAAAATTCATGATATTTTCGCTGTGTTTTGTATTAAGGCTAATGAGTGTGATAGACTGTGGTCTATAATACTCGACCGGTCACGCTTTTTGTCTTTGGGGTGTGACATCCAAGCTGCAGATGCTGACAACTCAGTTCAAAGAACTTAGAACATCTAATAGTGAGTCTTTTGACCACTTCTCTACCAACATGAGCGAGATTATAAATTCCTTCTTTGCTCTAGTTGAAACCCTCACTCCGTTTAAGATAGTGAGGAAAGTCCTTAGGTATTTCCTTGAAAAATGTAGACATAAGGTTACCGTTATTAAGGAGTCCCATGATGTGGACTCCATAAGGTTGAAGAGTTGGTAGGTTAACTACAAGCCTATGAGATTAATCATCTATCTTCCTCTCGAAAAATCACGTCCAGCTCCAGTAAGGGTGTGACACTTAAGGCCCCTCATCTCGACCTTAGGGATAGTGATGAGAATAATGTGGACCTTGATGAGGAAGAGCTAACCCTTCTTATTAAGAAATTTCACAAGTTTGTTAAATTTAACAAGGTGTAAAGCTCAAATCTCTCTTCTCCATAGTCCACCTTTACTTACAAGAAATTCTTCCCAAATAGGAGAGGTCGGAAGTCTTCCAAGCCTTTTTCTAACTTTAAAAGGCCTCAAAGCATCCAATGTCATGAGTGCCAAGGGTTTGGTCACATTCAAGCTGAATGTGCCAACATTCTCAAGAGGAAACAAAGAAACAGATTTACCGTCACTTGGGATGACGAAAGTGAAGAGGATGTGGAGGAAGGATCCACTTCGGATGTCAAGGACGTGCAATCCAACATCGTCATTCTTATGGCCACCATAGATTCTAGTAAGCCTTCTATCTCAACTCTGGACTCTATCACTCCCACCGATGAGAGTCCCTAAGTGGTTGAGTCATCATATGAGATGAGTGATGAAGTAGGAAGTAGCAAGAAAGAGGATAAGGATGAGATAAAATTCATCTAAGAAGCTTATGAGGAGCTCATAAAAGAGTGCCTCACGGTCAAGAATGATTAGGTGAAGTTCTAGAAAATGCACCTCCCTTGTGAGAGAGCGGGACATCTCAAGGAGTGAGTCACCACTAGAAATCTCCAGCTAGCTTCTTTTAGAAAACATCTAGTAAAACTAGTTGAAAAATTCTCTACTATAGAGAAAGAAAGGCTAGGATACTTGGAGGAGCTAACAACTTCTCGGTCTAGGATCACATCCTTATAAATGGATCTTATAGAGCTTTCGTCTATGATAAAGAGAAGTGAAGCTGCTTCTCGCATCACTGAGCCCTCTCGCTCATTTAGAGATCGAAGTGGTTTGGGATATTTAAATTTTCCTTCACAATCCGAATGTTATTCCAGTGACTCCAAAAGCATCACATTTATCAGCTCTTCTTTGCCCAGCACACCCACATTTATACCGAAAGTTGGACTTGTTGGGATGAACCATCCGGTTTTTTCACGCCCCGACCGCATAACTAACACTCTATAAAAACCTACTTCATAAACCATCCAAAAATTTCACATAAATAGTCTAATTTTGAATTCATATATCTTAACCTCCAATCAAATTATAACTAACTGAAATAACATACAATTACAAACTCAACGGTACCTCTCATGCATGTAAAATATGGTAAATGCTCTTACAATACAACTAATAAATTCAACTACACCTTTCTAATAATTGTTTAACTAATGAAATACCACAACATCTTTAATATCTCCTGGATCTTCATTGTCATCAAAAGTTTCCAAGCTGTCTCTATGTCGATCATTCTTATCATGAAAAAAATGTTAAACCATGTTCTCTTCTTTGTCGTCCTCCACTTCATCACCTAGTGTTTGAATCACCAGGGAAACATAAAAATGAAGCCATGAGTTTGAATAACTCAGTAGGATAAAGACTAAAATGAAAGATGCAATATATGTGAAGTGAGTGTGTGGGTATCTACAAAACTATATGTTAGCCTAAAAGCCTTTCAATCAAATTCCTTTTTGGTTTTGACTTAACAACAATTTCATTTAGTTTTTGGCTAATGTCTTAGTTGTGTTTGAGTTATATTTTTAGGTCTTATCCTTTTTCCTTGAAACTCAAACTATTAGCAAAAGAAAAAAAGAAATGCTTGTGAAAAGAAGAAAATTTGGTTTTGTGCAGAAGAATCGATTCCCTCTCTCAATGGAATCCATCCGTGGTTCGAGAATCCATTCCCCTACAGCCAGAATCTATTCCTGACGATCAAAGAATAAGGAACAGAGGAATCCATTCTCTTTTGCATTTCGGAATCCATTCTTTTCTCTTAGGAATGGATTCACTGGAGTTCTTTAAGCCTTGTTATGTTTCACAAGAATCGATTCTCTATTTTGAGGAATCAATTTCCTTCCTATTCTGTCCTAGTTTAGATTCTTGACCTGCCTTAATAGTTCGACCTTTTCCCCTTTTAGTTCGAACTTTTTCTCCCAGTAGGAAATAGTTCGACCTTTCTGCTCGATAGTTCAAACTTTCTTTTTAAAAAGTCTGTCTGTAGATCCAATACGATGAACCTTTACGACATTATGATCGATCTTTCTTAAAAACGATCGACCTTTTTGTTTTGCCTTTTCAAGCAAAGATCGACCATTCTTCTGAACGATCGATCCTTTCCATTTTAACCAGAAAATGATCGACCTTTCCTCTTTTACGATGGACACTTTTCTTCTCGAGTTCAAAAATCTGTTATTTACAACGGGAAGAGTTTTAGCATTAATTACACCATTAATGCTCCAACTGCTACAGTACTTTGCCTCCAACGTTCAGATATATTGAAAGCTATTTAAGGGGGGTTATTCAAAGAGATGAAGGTTGGTGAAACTTGTACAAAGCATTCAATGCTCGCATTTACATCTTGCTTTGTTTCACTACTGCTCAGAATTAATTCTCGTAGCTTTTGAGCTTTTGTCTTGGCTCTTTTCCAGACTTGAAATTTGTATTTTCATCTTTTGTTTTAGATTTACTGTAATTTTATATGAGAGAAAGAGAGAATCATTTGTAGTGAGGAATTTACTGTAAATCATCTCAAGAAAGGATAACACTACTGTATGATCAGAACAGAGCCTGTTAAGGCACCCATTAAAGATACTCTTAGGATTAGAGGTTGAGCCCGTAATCAACTCATTCAATATCTGAATGTTCTTCTGTAAAGCTTCTAGGTCTGGAGGTGCACCTACAAAGCCTCTAAGTTGTAAGAGAGCCTACAAGTCATTGGTACAAGTTTTGGAGTGTACCCGTAAGTAGTACCCACAAGTGGAATCCCCAAGTGTTGCTTGGGAGAGTGGATGTAGGCCGAGATTTGGTCGAACCACTATACCTCTGGTTCTGTGGTTTGTATTTCTTTTCTCTATATCTCTTTATTTCTAACACTTGTCATTTATTTACTCCGCTGCTCTTTGTTTATTCTTTGATTTCTAGAACTATTGTTAAAAGTAATCTAAAAGTTGTTAAAAATAAGTCATCTTTGTTAACAACATATTCCCCCCCCCCCCCCCCTAGGTTACCTACCTGGACCAACAATTGGTATCAAAACCTCGACTCTAATCTTGATTTCAAATCATATCATTTGAGTTAAGATCTTATAGCATCCTCTAGAAATATCTTTGCTACTTTTGAGGGACAATCTACCCATAGACCTCCACTTTTCAATGGTACAGACTATACCTTGAAAAGTGAGAATAAAGATTTATATCCAATCCATGGACTATGATCTTTGGAAGATGATTATGACTGGACCTAAAACGCCTACCAAAGAAGTAGATAGTGAGATTGTATATAATCCTGAATTCGAGTGGAATGAGGATGACATTAGAGAAAACACTATGAATGCAAAGGCAATGAACATTTTGTTCTGCGCTTTAGACAAAAATGAATTTAATAGAATCTCCTCACGTGACACTGCCAAGAAAATTTGGGATAGACTTGAAGTTACCCACGAGAGAACCAATCAAGTCAACGAATCCAAGATTAGCTTGCTTGTTCATAACTTTGAGTTATTCAAAATGAAAGAGAAAGAAATTATATCCGAAATGTTTACACAATTTACCGATATTATAAATGGACTAAAATCTCTTGGTAAAGTGTATAGCAATGCAGAGATGGTTAGAAAGATCTTAAGATGCTTGCCTGAAAGATGGGAAGCCAAAGTCACTGCCATTCAAGAGGCAAAGGACTTGACAACTCTCAACCTGGAAGAACACCTTGGAAATTTGATGACTCATGAGCTTAACAAGAAGATTGATCGTGGTGAGGAAAGTCCAAAGAAGAAGAAAAATATTGCTCTCAAAGCCTCCACCAACTAGGTCAAGGAATCTGAGGAAAGCTCCAATGATGAAGATGATCAAATGTCACTTGTCACTAACCAATTCAAGAAATTTCTCATAAGGATGAAGGGAGGAAGATGACTCTTCAAGAAGGAAGAACACAAAGGAAAGTCTTCCAAGTTCAAAAGAAGAGGAAGCCATAAAGAAGAAGGAAATGAGAACATCTGTTATGGATACAATAAACCCAGACGCATTAATCCAGATTGGCCCCTATTCGAGAAAGATAAGAAGAAGAAAAATCCAAAGAGGGCAATGAAAGTAACTTGGGATGATACCGAATCAAGTGAACCTGAAAATAAGGAATCCTCTACAAATGAAGATGAAAATCTTGCATTGATGGCTCTTGGAGATGTCGTAACATTTTCTAATTGTAGTAGTGATAGTGAGTGAGATTGATATCTCACCCTCTATTAAAGAGCTACAAGAAGCTCTTGAAGCTTGTTTCACTCATATAGAAGAACTAAAATCTAAAAATAAGTCCTTTAAGTTTGAGATTAAAACCTTGAAATCTAAAATCAATGTTTTTGAAAAAGATAAGGAAAACCATGTGCATTGTACCTCAACTAATTTGGAACAAGAAAACTTTCTTTTAAAACAAAAAGTTAAGGAACTTATAATGATCATTTCAAAGTTTACTCGAGGTAAGAAAAACTTGGACATGATCGTTGGCACAAAGTGCATATTCAATAAAGAGGGACTTGGCATTAATCCCAACGAGCATAAGGAAGTGCACAAAAATCATTTTACTGAAGCACCTATTCAAAAATCTTTTTCATGCACTTTCTGTGGAAATAAAGGACATATCGTTAGATTCTTTTATTCTACGCTTAAGAGAAACAAACCATCAAGAAAGGTTTGGATTATGAAAGGATATCCAGTACCTAAAGTAGCTAGATTACCTAGATATAGGAGACCAACCCATACAAGGCTATCCAATTAGAAAGCTAACCGTATGGCTCCTATTAGAAGATATCATGACTCTTATATGCATTGGTAAAATAGGTTTGATTTTTATGCTGCAATGCATGATATGCACTGTGCAGCTAATCCATGAGGACCCTCTAGAATTTGGGTACCAAAACACTATGCAAACACCTATTATGCAGGATTGAACCAAGAAGAACAATGGCTCAAGGATATGAAGGGAAAGGCTAAGATGTATGCCCACTAAAAGTCCTACTAAATAATGAAGCCTCTGTCACTTGCAAGTGATAGAGAAATTTCAAAGAAAATGGGTAATCTCTTTTTTTTTAAGAAAAAGTATATGTTTGTGTTAATTTTCATATTAAATCATGTCATACTTCTAATATTCATGCCATACATTTCATGCTTTGAACGGCTTTCAAAAATATGTGCTTTAGCTTTCTGCATTTTTCTTGATGAAATAGATCGAACTTTTCTCCTAAAAGTTCAAACCTTTTTTGTGGTTTATGCATAAAAATGTCAGGGTTTTTTTTTTAAATTAAAGATCGAACTTTTTCATTTTGTGCCCCATGAATCGATTCCCCTTTCATAGTGAATCGATTCCTCTCTTCAAGTTCCCTACCTTCTTTTCTTTGCAAGATCGATTCCCTAATATTACAAATTGATTCCTGCCCTTCTTTTTGATAAATTGAATCGATTTCCACATTAAAAGAATCGATACCCTGCCACTATTCTTGTTCTTCCTTGTTTCTCTCAAATCGATTGCTCAGTCCATATGCATCGATTCCTATGTTGGTTTCTGGCTTTTAGAATCGATTCTTCACAACCCAGAATCGATTCCTCTCACTTGTATATATATATATAAGGCATCCAAAAAAAATCTGACCCATTCGATTCATTCTCTCCTCTCTAAAATCCTTGATCCTAACTCGATTCTACCGTGCGACTCGATTTCTTCGCTGTCTTTCCCCGAAAAGCTTCAATTCAAAGTCGTCATGGCTCCAAAAGTCTCTATGAAAGGATCAAAGAAAGCTCGCAAAGGAAGCTCTTGGAACCCTAGACTTTCGAAAAAGAGGAAGAAGATCTTTGTTTCAGACGGGCCAACACCTCAAACTCGCGCAACCCCTTCGTCTCCCATTCCCTTCACAGAGGTAGTTCAATTTCACACAACTCAATCAAAACATCTTTTTGATTCAACTTTTTTGCATCAAAAGGTTGTACCTTTAAAAAGGATTGACTTCAATTATTTCGAATCTATTGGGACACATTTCAAGAAATGGTTCTCATATTTAAGATGGGAAAAGTTTATGACTATGCAAGAACCCCATTACCCTCTTCTAGTCAAATCCATTTATCCACACTTTGAAAAACCAGATACAAAGTCCTTCATCATCACCTCTTGGGTAAATAGCACTGAAATCATCCTTACTCCTTCGATATTGAATGCTCTTCTAGTTGTTCCTCATGGAAATATATGCATTTCATATCTTCAAAATCCTATTACTTGTGAAGATTTATGTTATGAATCTACGGCTAAGTAATTTTTTGGCGTTCTCGATCTTGACACCTCAAAGCCTTCGCAAGCCAATCTCCTGAAACCTGAAATGAGAGTGTTGCATCATATGGTTATTCACATTCTCACTCCACTTCTAAGAAAGTTTAGCACAATGACTTACACTCAAATCTTCATAATGTGGTGCATTTTGCACAGAAAGCAACTCAATCTTGGTCACTTGTTTGTCTCTCACATGCTTCATGCCTTTTTCAAAAAGGATTTAGCTCTCCCTCATGGGATGGTCCTGACCAAGGTTTTTCAACATTTCAAAATCAATTTTGGTAACTCAAAGCCTGAACCCCTTGGAAGATTTAGTATTTGTGATAAAACCACTCTATATCGCATGGGAATTTCTGTAAAAATATGGCATTTGGTCCATTTCAAGACATGCTACCTCCTCTTCTCATGCCTCTGTTGCTACTCAATCTGCAGTTCCCTCTTCTTCCACTGTTGATCCAGCTCCTACTCCTTCTCCTATCATTCCTCCTGCTCCTCAAGTTTCCCCCTCTGATTCATCCGAAATCCTATCTCTACTCAGATCAATTCAAGCCTCTAAAACATATTTTCAAGATAAGATTGAACAAGATGTGGCAAATATGGAAAAATCCATTTCAACCCTCGCCTCAGATGTGTTGATCCTTAAGGAAACTCAAACTCAAGCTCCAGCTCAAAGGCATGTTTCTCTTTCACCTTCCTTGGCTGCTCCTCCTCATGTTGATGATCATCTACCAG
>JAULLE010290190.1:0-11528 GCA_035668155.1 Sarracenia purpurea
CTCAATAGAATTCTCATTAATATTCCTGGATCTCGGATAATAAATACATAAAAGCATGGCTTTTAAGCATACTATCCTAACACCTCTTAGGGTCACATCACCACCACATCATCGCCGTATGAGTGCACTTCTCACCGGTCCTCACCAACCAAGCCATCGACCTCAAAATAATCCACCATAATAAGGTATGGGCAACACCACGATAACAACAACTCCTCACAAAGGAGACCACCACTTGTTTATCGCAACTGAAAAACTTGCCTAACAATGCATCGGCCACACTCAGTCACAAATGAATACCACTACGATACGACCTCATATCATATCACATCCACATAGAAGCACGTACGTAATCATATAGACACGTAACTCTATACATCACATCAACACCGACCACATACGGAGGAGTACCCAAAGGTGACACATCAATCCTGTAACTCATTTAGATTTCCTGTTAGAAATGGTGTGAGCCAAACACCCTTCTAACTAGAATCCCAAATCAGTTAGTCAGACGCACAAGAAAAGAGAAATTAACCCAAAGCCCTACCTCCATGCTCACACATAACACATAGAACATAGTATATAGCATATAACACATAAGATCGAAATCTACTATGCGACTACTAACCAGACACACTAGCTTGCATATGTCTAACATGGGTATCCACCACCAACACACTACACATGATCAACCCTTCCCACGGTCTCAAAGTATTCAAACTATGCTCTGATACCATGTTGTCACGTCCCGACCTGAATCTAATATGCAACTGATACAAACTTGCAAATGTCTAACTCCGGTTCACCCGAAAATCCAATAGAGTTTCCCATATTTTTGGAACTATCTCTAATAACAATGTCCTGTAAGAACAGATACATAACCATAAATGTAATGGGAGCCGCTCAACAGCACTAGCCAATAACTCTCCAAACATACAACCAACCTCAATATATGAAAGGTGGCCTTATAGCCTTACAACTCAATATGAAAATCTAAGAGATAAAGCTAAAGAAACTGAATAATAGATAACACAACTCCAATTGTAATACATGGAGGAGTACAGAAATGGAATATAAAACATGTCTTCCAGCTTGTTGATCCATCGGTGCGAAAACCCATAAATGTGGGTTACAACAAAATGAGTGAAAGCTCGTATAGGAAATACGCTAACCAAGGAATAAAAATAAATAACTTGTGAGCCGAGCATGTGAATACTACGACACCCATAAAAGAGGAACCGCGTTCCACGTTTTACTAAAAATGTATTCACATGGCTCTAATTTTCAGAAAAATGTTCCTTAAAAGTGTCTCATTTCCTTTCTCATAAAAATTGTTTTCCCACTTTTTTTATTTTTATATTGCATTAATCAACAAATGGTCACCACCATAGTGGTAACCACGCACAATCCGGCATGACTCCCATCCAAGCCATGCAGTTGATTCCTATCGAGTAATAACGCCCATCCAAGCCATGCCCATACTTTACGGTCCATGATTGAAGGGAAAGAGCCCCCGTTGACTCCCATCCGAGTCATGTTGTTGGCTCCCATTCAAGCAATATGATTGACTCCCATCCGAGTCATGTAATTGGCTCCCATCCGAGCCATATGGTTTACTCCCATCCGAGTCATGTGGTTGGCTCCCATCTAAGCCATGAAAGAAAGAAATCATGTCCATAAATCTCAACAAGTCACACATCATGCAAGACGATACTCTCATTGTGTAATTAACTGACTAAGAAGAATAAGCGTAGGCCTATTCGCATTGAATCACATCAGTCATCATCGAACAACCCAACAAACGTCATACAAGGCAAGTATATTCTAGATATGTATAATTAAGCCCAAAAACATGAAAAAGCCTAAGCTCATCCACATGAAATCATATCCATCGCTAACCATCAATTCCAATAAAATCACATAGTTGGCAAAGATATACTACCAATGCAAGATCAAACTCAAAACAAGGATAAGCCTAGGCTTACCCACGGTACGTCATAATTACCACCAATCATCAACCTCAAGGAATTACTTACAAGGCAATGATATACAATATAGCATCTTTAAACCCACAAATAATGATTAGCCTAAGCCTATCCGCTTCACATCACGTATGCCGCACATCTCATATGCATAACAATAACATGCAATCATGCCCGTAAATGGCTACATCGTCCATAACTCATGCAGCACAGACAGTATCGTATGAAGGCATAATAAATAATCACAAGTGAGGGAAAAGGCTAGGTTAACCCACAACATCGCCCCACGATAACTGCGTAAGTATACACCCCGCAATAAGAATTACACATCATCAAGTAGGCCGCTGGGACTGCTAAGCGTCACCATACATGTCATGACGGGATTACATGTCACTGCACAAGCCACTATTATAACTAAGCATCACCACATGAAGCACTCAAATGACAACACGTCACCTCATGAACCACTAGGGTAACCACATATCGGAACACGCATCATTGGGTAATTGCATGTCACCTCTCAAGCCACTTGGGTAACCACACGTCCCCAACTCACTAGATTTCTGCCCACTATCAGCCATACACATAACTCGAGAACTAAACAATCCTAATTGTCATATAACGGTATAGTACGCCACCAGTAGTAAAGCTTAACCCTTGAACCTCATGCTACAAATCCCACACTACAAGCACGAGCTATAAGCCACGAACCACAAACTATAGGCCACAAACCGTAAGGTGTTAGCCACCAACCAAAAGCTACTAGCTACAAACCATATGCGACTAGTCAAGAACCATAATAGACTAGCCATATGACAATATCAACTAGTCACCGACTATGGGCCACATACCACAAGTTACGAACTGCAAGTGTCAAATCCCATAAACTCCACACCATAAGTCTCTTAGCACAAACCTAGATTCATGAACCGTGAACCCCAAATTCTACAAGCCACAAATTACACATCAAAGCCATAGGCTATAAGCTGTTGACCTCAAGTCTCACAAAGTACGACCATGCATCATAAACCCTAAGTTAGTAGTGAGGAACCTCAAGCCTCAAGTCACCCCAACCCACCAAGTCCTTCGATCAAGACATCAAATCCCAAGCAAATATCCTAGGGTCTTGGACCTCTACATATATGTACACATCAAGAAGATGGCCTTGGCCATCACCTTACTCAATCACCCATACTCAATCATCTAGCATTCATAGGTGCATACACTTAACCAAATTCCTTTGTCATTAGTACTTAGGGATTTCAATCCAAAGAGGCGAATTGCACTCAATTAAGGATTTAACCACCATTGACACACGAACCTATCAAATTAGTGACATAAGCCACCAATTAACCTTCCACAACACCCACACACATGCATTCCAACACTTATCTAAAGCCACACATAACTCATACACGTGAGTTCACCCAAATTAAGTAATTATACTTAATTATGATCCCGTCCCACTACGAAATACAAACATATCGATTAGTCAACCTAAATCACCAATTGGTCCTCTGGCGTAACAATACGTACTCATTAGCTAGCACTTAGCCAAAAATTCCACTTCAAGAACATTAATGGATTTCACCCAAATCGAGTGGATATCTCCCAGTCGCAATTCTAACTCTGCACAAAGCACTAACATACCAAAAAGGCAATCTAAATCACCAATGCAACCCTCTCATCCCCTAACGTGTCTAAGTACCGAGACTTAGCCCAAACTCCAGCAACCTTAACATAAGAGATTTCTTACCCAAATTACATGCAATTAAGTCCCTAAAGGTCTCAATTACATATAAGAATCATTAATTTTATATTCTAGGGCTATGAATCAAAAGCCCCCAAATTCTTGGTTTTATCCCAAATTCCACCGAAAACATTAATACATGATTTTCACCAATCCATAGTTTTTATCTAATTGATAAGGCACCATGGCTCCAATCATCATCTACAAGGATAAAAACTAATCAAACCTTGAGTTCCGTACACCTTGGATCTTCAATCTTGGATTTAAGTCTAAGCATCTAGGTTTTTAACTAAAACCCAATATAACCCGCAAAATAATCACACCAAATACATTTTATTCAAAGGTTAGAGTAAATCCTACCTCAAGGATGAAAAATAAGCTCCAATTCTGTCTAAACTTGAACTTTAAATCTTAGCAAATACCTAACACAATGTTTGGTTCAGTGAATATACGAATAGGAAGAAGGAACTCACAAATCTTTGAAATAATCAAGAATAACTTCCCAAACGAGGCTCAATCATCACTCCCAAAGCTTCCTCAAGAACCCTAGGCGCCGCCATACTTTAGTTCCAGTCTTTAGAGGGAGAGAGATATAAGAAAAATACCCCAAAATAGGACTTAAACAAGTTTTGTCTGACTAAGACTGCTCAAGCGGTCTCAAAGTCGCTCGAGCGATCCTCACCTAGAGGCCCTGGTTCAAAATTCTAAAAATAAATCCCCATTTCCGATCCGAATGACACCAAACATCACTCGACACTCCGAACTAATCAATCGGAGGTTCCAACACAAATGACATGATCATCAGACCCCGAATGGATATTAAACTTTAATTATCTTTGAAATATTTAACCGACTTTACAAAAAACCACTAGTGTGTCGGTTTTGAATTAGTTTAAAATCGAAAGAGTCCGTGACTCCACCACTCCCGGTTCACCAAACCCGTCAAATGACATCGTTTTGAGATAATAGTAAATGAAGTAAGGTCGGGTCATTACAATATTATTTCCGGGAGTTTGGTTAAGTTTTGGGGCATTTGGATCGGATTTGGGCCTCGATTTTTAGGATTTCGAACCAGGCCATCCAGTAGGGGTCTGCTTGAGCGGACTACCCACCGCTCGAGTTGTCTTAACAGACAACATTTTTTAAATGTATCGGGGCCGCGATTTTAGGGTATCATTCTCATACCCTTCTCTCTTTAACTTTAGGGAGCAATAGTTGATGTGGTTAGGGTTCTTACAACGTGGTTGTTACTTTATTATAAGCCTCGTTTGGGTAGATTTTCATGATTTATTCATGAGATTCTCGATTTGCACCTTCTATTTCATGTTTTCACACAATCAAACTTGATTCTAGGTGAGCTTCTGAGAAGTTGAGCACGTGTGTGATTGATTTGGCTCTTTTTTTTTCATCCTTGAGGTAGGATATGTGGTAATCTTCGAACCTTATTATGCTATGGATTGTATATTTTTGTTTTGGGTTGATTAGTGTATGTATTTGCATGAAATCCGAATCTAATCAAACCCTAAGTGTATGTATGTGTGATTGAGATAGTTTTCATGCTATATTAGCATGTTTGAGACTATCCTGTCTTATCAATTTGAGAATTTATTGACTAAAACAAAAATCATGTTCATAACCTAGGGCAAGAAATTGGGGGTTTCCAGACATTTGGGGACAATGATAAATCAATTTTGTATTCTTGAAATTGACCTTATATAAATGTAATTAAGCCTCATATGAGTGTAAATTAGCATGAATCTAACCGTGTTATGTGTTGACGATTAGTAGTATACGTGAAGTATTTTGGGTTGGCCTAGGCTTACCCTTGTTTATGGGTTGTATTGTGCAATTATATCAAGTCCTTGTGTTGTATATGAATTGTTGGAATTGTGACCATGGATGGATTATGTAATATGATATATGATTGTCATTGTGATGACTCTTATTGAGTCAACGGGGTTCCCATCCCTTCGGTTATAGTCCGTAAGTTAGGGATGACTCTTAGGGGTCAACAGGGAGCTCATCCCATCGGTTGTGGACCGCAAGTTGGGGATAAATCTTTGTGAGTTAACGGGGAGCCCATCCCTTCTATTATGCATCATAAGTTAGGGATAATTCTTAGTGAGTTAACGGGGTACCCATCCCTTCGGTTACCGATTGTAAGTTGGGGACAACTCTTTGTGAATCAACGAGGAGCCCATCCCCTCTATTATAGTCCATGAGTTAGGGCCAATTCAATTACGCATAATTACCACTGAGGTAGTGATCACTAAGTTGGTTGAAGTGAAAGTAAGTGTGAAAAGTAATTATTTTTTGAAAATGATTATGCACACATAATTTTGGTAAAGAAAGTAAGTTTTCAATTAAGTTATGTACTTAATATTAACTGTTACACAATCATCCTCACATAGCAGTCATACATTCCTTGATTATCATATATAATGCGAGCTTCGGATCATGTTATTTTATAGCACTATTTTAGGTGACAATGGTAAGGTGGTAGTTGATAACTAGATGGATTCATGATGCCTCCCACGTCACTAATGACTTAGAACTTAATGAATTTAACATGTGATATGATTTTTGTTATAACTATAAATAGTAATTTACTCTTTCTAGACTTCGAAATGGATGTATTAAACCTATGATCTTTTTGTTTTTATGAGGATTACTGTAAGGCTATAAGGCCATATGCATTTGTTGCATTCATTTGGTGAGATACTTGGGTTTGTCATTGGGTATGGATGGTTTATCTTACAAGCTTCCCTAGTTATAAACTTTGAATCAAAATCATATGTTTATGGTTTTGCGAATGTATGGTAATTCACTTACTTTTCTATAAGATAATGATTTGATATTGCATTCTTTTTGTGATGATTAAGATACTCTAGAATGAGTGTATGCATGAATGTGGGATTGTCCAATTGGAATTCAAACTAAGCTTTGACAACATTTTCAAAACATAAGTGTTAACCACTGGTTTTACCCTCTAAGTGTCAAAAGCTCAAAATTCCATTTGGCAAGCCTTCTCAATGACATAAACCATCTTGATTTTGTTCTATCATGCTTTTGGAGAAATTAAAACAGGTTTTTATGATAAAAACATGCCACATGATTTAGTGTAAAAACGTAGTTTATACACTATCCGCTTAAGCAGAGGTGAGACTGCTCGAGCGATCTCTATGTCTAAAACTTCTCACCCTGTTTTTTATTTAAAGTTAAGTTTTTGATTAACGTTTTGGGCATGGCCTTGGCATGATATCAGAGGATTTTAACTTACTTAAACCTATAAATGAGATTTTAAATCTTGTGATTTTAGCTTAACAAAAATCGATGTTTTCCTTGAAGTTAAAGCTAGAAATTATATTTTCAATGCTTCTCCCGGTCTAGTTGGATTCTAGTTAGCTTTCTGGTTTATGTGGCTTTACCTAGGTGATTAGTATATTACCCAGGGTTAGGACGTGATAGGCCATGACCATGGGGATCGTTCAAGTAGGACCCTGCCCCAACTGCTTGTGCAATCTATGCCCAATGGATTGGCCTATTTTGATGAGTTTTGGTGTTTTGTTGGCCATAAGTTAATTTCTCTCTCATTCTAACAATACTATAAGCTATGGAGGCACTTTAAGACTTGAAGGGTGTTAGCTTTGCCTGATCTTGGAGCTTGATTAGTGGAATCAAACAAGTTTTCGTTGGTAAAATCGTGATCTTCTCTCCATTCTCTACGTTTTCACCAAACCATTTGTGTTCTTATGGTGTGCTTGGTGCCTATTTGAGGTTGTTTCTTGCTTCTACAATACCAAGAGGTAGGATATATGATAATATCTGAATAACTATATGGATATTGTTAGGATTATTTACTAAAAGTCATGCTTTTATGTATATTTTTTTTTGGTTTTTGATCCCAGGATAATTAATAAGAAACAATCGAGAATTAATTGGTTGTCATTTCATATTTATATGAGTTATATTTATATGATGGATGTTTGCATTGTCCATATATTCTATCTAGCATTTGATTCGGTGCATGAAGTATGGAAGATCAAATCTTAGGTTCTGATAGAATATATTTGGTAGGATCACAATCACAATAGAATTGGGCAATCCATTTGTACGACTGTAACACATTGTTATAGTAGTTGGTCTTGGCTAGGTTGAACGGATCAGATTCGGGTTTGGGAATTCGAAGTTTGAGCTCAACGTGTTAATACACTTGGAGTGTATTGAGCGGGATCAACTGGATGATTAATTATGTACTAATTTTATGAATTAATCCACATCCTCGATTATCATATATTGATCGAACTTTGAATCCTGGCGTGATTGATTCATCATAGTCATTTAATGCACAGTAGTTTGAGTCATGAATGATTGAGATTTCGCCGATGAGTTTGGTACTATCATTTTTTGTTCGATGGTTGATAATCAGCTAACGGAAATCCCATCTGAATTGGATTGAGGAATTCCCCCTCATGTGCTTGGCTTATAGGTTTGATTATTCAAGAATCTTACGAGTGCATCATTTGATCTGGCATATTCAAAAGGTGAAGCAGCGCGATTACGAGCATAAGAGGGTAATTAAATTGGGTTGTCAGTAACCTTATTTAATTATCAGGAATCCATATCTTAAATGTGGGGAGTTCTCATGCAATTGACAATTGGAAACTTGAGACATAATTCGAGATAGGGTCGGGAGTTTAGTCAAGGCCTTTAGTGGAATAAGCCTTGGTTCGTGCAAAAAAGGATCTAACTCAGGGATGGAATAAGCCTTTAGTTATGGATATCCCTATTACCTGTACAACTAGCCCGAGTCTTATACTTACTCGTGATCCCTCATGTTGCCTATTATACGAACGGATGTGTTTCTCATTGGTTTTAGGATAATTTAATTTAATTAGATTGTTGGTTTTTCCGTCAAAGACAATCAGAGATTAAATTATATTATCGGATAGCATAATTGGGAATTGGCACACCAAGGGTTTTATCCATATGTGGCGGCCATAGTAGAGGAGTTTGAATTATATTTTTGGAGGAAAATCTTATCTTCACTTTTTGGGGAAAAAAAGATGAGGAGGGGATCAAAAATATAAGAAAGAAAGGAGATAATATATCTTATCTTCCATTCTATCTCTCTCTTCCCCTCTATTGTCACCTCCCCCTCCTTGTTCTCTCTATTCTTTTGTTGAAAATTTTCAGCAATATTGAGAATGTGTGAGTGTGAGAAATAAAAGGAAGAAATCTAACAAAAATAGAACGGTGGCCACATGCCGTGTTCGTGCAGTGCGTCCGAGAATACGTGACAAGGTCATGTGGTCGTCTTGAATCGATTTTCTTCAACAAGAAACTCGTTCAAGTTTCTAAAGGTATAATCCTGTTAACATTAGCCTATATTGATTGTTTTTCATGAAAATCGTAATGACGCTAATCGTTGATATTCTATTTTCGCTACGCGGCTCCAACATTTATATATATATATATATATTGTATATTAAAAAACTTGTATGAAAATGCACGAAAGTTTAGTTTTTGACAAACTCTAGCAATAAAAGCTTTATGTTGTGCTTTTGAGCTTAAATTAGTTTAATATTATGAATTTTGAGCTTATCTATCTTTTTAACTTTGGTTTTAATGCTTTTTTCCAAAAATCCTAATTTATGGTTTGGATTTGGGAAATATCATGAATTTTCAGAAAAATTGGGATATTAGCATTAAATCTTGAAATTGGACCTTCTTATAGCATTAATTGACAAAAACATTGATATGCTATGTGTAATGGGTTTAATTGAGGAATTGGATTCTTGGGTTTAACATAGTGTATAGCCCTTGATGTTGTGTGTTGTGAAGTTGTGTCATGTGGAGATGTGTGTTATGGAGGTGGGTTGAGTGTGTTGTGGATAATGTTAGAAGGCGTAACGGAAGTTTTAAAAAAAATATTTTGGATGGCTGACGTGATCATAAAAAATGTCTCGATGCATTTTTCATGAAAAAGCTAATAGTTTGCATCGAGATTAATCGAAACGTACCGAATGAAACTTTGTAGTAAAGTTTCGATTGTTCCACGTTGAGTAGAGACCACTCGGTGATCTTCTCGCTATGACCTGCGCACGTCTCGACTCCGGCGTGTGGGCACCAATCCGGATCGAGTCTCTTGGCATCTACACACTTGATATCTCTCCAAAACTTGCTTGAATATTAGAGAGAGCATGAAGGGGGGCGGCGGCTAGATGGTGTTGTAGAGAATTAAGGTTATTATCTAATCTTTGTATATCCCTTATTTTAAGCCTTTTAGGAGACATATACGTATCTACTTCCTAATATAGTACAAAATTAAATATACATATATATGAATTAATCCTCCTTAGGGTCGGACATGCTAAATGAGGGAGACCAATTATTTTGTTTTTATTTTAATATATAAAATATAGCAAAATAACCTTAGGTGTAGATTTTATTACCTTAAAGATAATAACCAATATACACTTTACAAAAAATAATTTTCTATCTCTCTAATTAGGGCCTGCCACCCTAAGGATTAATTTCTAATATGTCACTTTGCTAATTATGCCCCGAACATTTAATTTAATACCCCGATTGTCCCGATGAAAAATCCGACGATCGAATTAAATTAAATAATAACCGAAGCCAATCAAAATAAACTGTGCGTATAAACAGGCTACGTGAGGGATCATGAGGAAGTATAGGACTCGGGCTAACCGTACGAGAAAACTGGATATCCCTAACTCAATCCCCAAGTTAGATCCTTTCTCGAAGGAACCAAGACTTATTCCACTAAAGGCCCTGACTGAACTCCTGGTCCTAACTCGATTTGTGTCTCGAGTTTCCAATTATCATTTGCACTGTAGTCTCCCCACGTTTAAGATATGGATTCCCGATAATTGAATTAGGTTACTGACAACCCAGTTTGATAAATCCACTTTTCCTCGCAACAGATTTGGCATAATCAAACTTATAAGCAAAACACACAAGGGGGAACTTCTCAACATAAATCAGACGTGGTTTCTGTTAGCTGATTATCAATCATAGAACAAACAATGACAGTACCCAACCCACTGGTCATATTGATCTCAATATTGAAATCTCAACCATTAGTGACACAAAGCACTGTGCATTATCTGAACATGATTGAATCATTCACGTCGGGATTAAGAGTACGTGGCAATACATGATAATATAGGATGCAGATCAATTCATATAGTCATTATAGAATTGATCATCCTAATGATCCTGCTCAATAGACTCTAAGTTTACTAAGACACTGAGCTCGGACATCAAATTCCCAGACCGAAAATCGAGCTGTTCGACCAAGCCAAGATCGACTACTATAACGATGTGCAACAATAGTACCAATGGATTGTCCGGGTCCATTGCGATTGTGAGCCCACTTGTATATTTGTCAGAACCTTTAATCCGATCTTCCAGGCTTCATGCACCGAGTCAAATACTGGACAGAATATACAGACTATGCATTCACACATCGTACACACAACAACTATGAAATAGTCAATGCAAATGACTCTCAAGTGTTTCTCATTAATATGTTGGGATAGTATGCTTAAAAGCCATGCTTTTATGTATTTATTATCCCGGATCCCAGCATATTAATGAGAATTCTATTGAGATGTTATGCATATTAGGACTCACGACCGCAATGGACCCGGACTGTCCATTGGTACGGTTGTAGCACATCGTTATATTGGCTGGTCTTGGCTAGGTCGAAAGGATCGAATCCCGATCTTGGGATTTGAGTTTCGAGCTCGATGTGTTAGTACACTTGG
>JAULLE010291292.1:0-11526 GCA_035668155.1 Sarracenia purpurea
TGGTTAATAATAAACTGACGGAAACCACGTCCGACTTTGTTTGAGGAGTTCCCCCTCATGTGCTTGGCTTATAGATTTGACTATGCCAGAATCTTGCAAATGGGTCTTTTGATCCGATATGTCAAAAGGATAAGTGGTGCGAGTGCGAGGAAAAGAGGATTATCGAACCGGGTTATGTGTAACCTAATTTGATTTTTGGGAATCCATATCTTAAACGTGGGAAGACTACAGTGCATTTGATAATTGGAAACTCGAGACACAAATCGAGTTAAGGCCGGGAGTTTAGTCAGGGCCTTTAGTGGAATAAGTCTTGGTTCGTACGGGAATAGATCTAACTCGGGGATTGAATTGGGGATTTCCAGATTTCTCGTACGGTTAGCCCGAGTCTTATTCTTCCTCGTGATCCCTCGCGTAGCCCGTATATATGCACGGTTTATTTTTTTGGCTTCGGTTATTATTTAATTTAATTCGATCGTCGAATTTTTTTCTAGAACATTCGGGATTAAATTAAATGTTCGGGGGCATAATTAGCAAAGTGGCATTTTAGGAAATTATCCCTTGGGTGGCCGACCTTACTAGGAGTGTGAATATATTATTTTTATTAAGTGTATATTGCATATTATCTTTTAAGGTAATAAAATATACATTTAAGGTTATTTTAATATACATTATGTATATTAAAATAAAAGAAAAAATAATGGGATATATCACCATGTAATGGTCGACCCTAGGAGAGATATAATGGAGCTTATTTTTGGTTAAGATTTCTTATCGATGTCTCTAAAAATAAGGAAGGTGTATACGTATTATATGAGATTAGAATATAATTCCATGGGAATAACATAGATACATAATTTTCTCTCCCTCTCTCTCAAAGCCTGCCACCACCCCCTCCCCTCCATGGTTATTGGTTCTTCAATTTTTGAGAGGAAAAACAAGTTCGTTGAAGCCAAGGAACTCGACTCGGATCGGTGCCCACACGCCGGAGTTGAGACGTGCGACGGGTCATACGCGAGAAGATCACCGGGTAGTCTCGCCTTGACACGTGGAATCTAGAAACTCTACGACGAGTTTCAAAAGGTATATTTTGATCTTTATTGTTATATAGTTTATGCCTTTTCATGAAAAATGCATCGAGATGGATTTTACTGCCTTGTCTCTGATCCAAAATAATTTTTAAAACTTCCGTTGCGTCGACTCCAACAATGTGCCCCAGTTTCCCACACTAAAAACATGTGAGAGGAGCCATTGTCGATGGATTCTAAGGACATTCCCTAGCCTGATGTACTGGTTGTTTGCAAGTAAAGAAAAGTCCACTCCTTGGATCTGAATGTCTGGTAGATACAACAGAAGGAGCCGGTGTTGAGCGCGGGTGCTGATGTGATCCTATAGAAAATGATTAATTGCTTCCAAACTTCTTTTTTTTAGACTGATGCCCACATGACTATGCAGTGCCACTACTAGCCGGTGGTCGTCCATCCCCACCCTTGCGTGTTTATGCTAGCCCGTTCTCCATGGTAATAACAATCTCAACCAACTCTGAAAAGACTCGAAGTCTTAATGTCATAACCGTGTTCCTGATTGTGGGACGAAGACCCATCTCATGACATCTTGCCCTTAGCTCATCTATCGAAACCATCTCCGTAGCAAACTTTGATAGACGGGTGAACATGGTCTCATACTAAATCACAGAAAGAAATCCCTGAGTAAGACCCAGAAACTCTTCGTGGTATACGTCCTTAGACAATTTCAAAAAATACATCTCCAAGAACACCTTGGAGAAGGTTGTCCAAGTACCCTCAACAGTGGTTTTAGCGAATTCCCTCAACTCGTCTACATCATCCCTCAATTGAAAAGTGGCTAGGTCCACCCATAACTCGTCTTCAATGATCTTTACTGTATCTAGAATTCTCATCGTCAACTTCAACCACGTGATTGTTGTCTTCAGATTGGGCTCGCTGGTAAAAATAGGAGGGTCTAGACGTTGGAAGTCCCTCATAGCCACAGAGACTCTTGGCTCGGGGGCTTGAACACCTCCCCACATCATTTTCATAGGCACTCTCATCATATTAAGCATCTCTTGAAAGACACCACCGCCATCTACTTGTTCTCATAGGGCAGTAGCATCCCCAATTTTTGGTAGCTCACCAACTTATAGGCTTGACAGTGGCCCGAACCACATCCCCTTCCCCGTCTTCCCCGATTCATCGTAAAGCTATAAGATGGAAAAATGAGAAGAGAAGCCAAGCACAGTCCACAATAACCCCACCCTAAAGGTAAAACAACTCACTTCTCAAGAATCAACCCAATCAAGTAAGCTTGCTAATACCCTATCACATAAGCATGTCAACATCTTATCACATATCGAGGAGGTTAATTGGAGTGCTACCTCAATCTGAACAACTTATTTGGATTTCTTATTAGAGTGGATGTTGGCCAAATGCCTTTCTAATTAGATTCCCAAATTAGATAACAGGGCACTAAAAGCAAGAAGCATCATCCTCAAAGTTCTACCTCCATACCCAAGTAATCACATAGTATGCAAACGTCAATACACATCACGAGTTAATTACACAAGCATGCATACTAAAAACATGGATGCAACACACAAAACAACCCTCCTGGCATGGTACAACCCTCCCTACAGTTCTAAGGTATTCAAATCTAATACTATGATACTAATCAATAACATCCAAGCCTCGGGTATAAACTTAAACATACCAAGGATAACTATGAAAATCAAAAATCAACTTACAATTTAAAGAAAACCCTTCTTTTTCAAAGTTAATTACAAGCTTGTGTTAAACCATTTTTGTAGAGATCAAAGTATGCCAAAAATCACAAATTAAGGTGTTAAAAAGATGCCCAAAACTAACCCTATAACCCAAGTTTTCACAAAATTTCTAAAATTTTCCAAGCCCAGTGGACCGCTCGAGCAATCTTAAATTACACAGGACCACCGCTCGAGTGGTGGTCTGGCCAAGAGACCCCCAGTGAAAATTTTCCAAAATTTTTCTAAGGGTTAAATGTTTTGGCCATGAATGCCTATTTTGGTTCTCAACCATCAAGTATGAAAAAGTGGTATAAATTTTTGTAAAAACTTATAAAGCATTCTCCAAATCGTAAAATTTCATAAATAAAGTTAATAGATAACATAAAGAGTTTATATAAAACAAAGCTAAACGAACCCTACAACCTGAGCATATCCAATGTCCTCCCCAACAAGCAATACATATTTTTGGCCTTAGGGCCCTACAATCCATTTTCTCAACATGAAACCATAATGTAAACATGTTTAATTATATTCATCCACTATCAACTATAAAAGAATCTCATTACAAAGGAAACTAAACAACTCCCAAAGCAATATGGAGATTGTAAGATATTAAGAATCTATCCATCAATCCATAACCACATTTTTGCTATCACCTGAAAGTTGTTATAAAACAATATGAGCCATGGCTTATAAGATATATAACAATAAATGAATGAATGCATGATATGTCAGGATGGTTATTTTGGAACCGCACAACGGAAAGAGAAAATCGTTCGACGTGACCGTAAAAAGCGTCATATGCGATTTCCATGAAAAACAGAAAAGATCGTAGGATTTTGATATTCTTACTTGTCTTCTTCTCTGCTTCAGTTTTAAACGCTTTGAATTTCTCAAAGGTTTCAGACTTGCGGTGAAGCAGGTAAATGTATCCATACCTAGAGTAATTGTCAATAAAAGTAACGAAATGCTCATACCCACCACTTTCCTGGATATTCATGGGACCACATGCATCAGAATGAACCAGTTCCAACACTTTTTTGGCTCTAAGTCCCTTGGTCGTAAACGGCCTCTTGGTCATCTTACCATCTATACAGGATTCGCAGACTGGAAGCGCCTCCACTTCCAATGAATCCAAAGGCCCATCTTCTACCAGTCTTTATATCCTTTTTAGATTAACATAACGTAGACGAAGATGCCAAAGCAGTGTTTGGTTCAAGGAAGAATCTTTTCTATTTGGTGGTAAAACACGTAAGTTTTTCGCCTCATTCACATTATTAGTAGTAATAGCAGGGTGTAAAATGTAAAGAGTGTTCTCCAATGTACCATGATAGATAAATTTTTTTCCAACCATAATATTGCAATAATATTTATTAAAGGAAACAGAATATCAATCATTCCCCAAATAGGAAATCGAAACTAAGTTCCGCCTGATTTGGGGTACATATAAAATGTTTTTTTAACACTAAACACCTATTTCTACAAAAATCGAAAATCATGTCTCCCACTGAAATAGCAAACACTTGGGAGTGGTTCCCTATCTGCAGATAGACCTCACCCTCTCTTAGCTATCTGGTCACCTGGAGCCGCTGCAAAGAATTGCAGACATGATTAGTGGCTCATGTATCTACACACCAATTCTCCATAGATGTAACCGCTAAACATGATTCAGCAACTAAAGAAAAGGTAATACCTATAGCTTGTTTATTCTTTTGATCAGGACTGTCCCTCTTCCAGTGTCCAGGTTTTTGACAAAAATAACACTAACCCTTAGGCGCCTTTACCTTCGCCTTGGTAAGTGATGGCTTATCCTTGCCAACCCTTTGTGCATTTCCCTGTTGCTGGCCTTTCTTCTTCTTCTTTCCACCTTTCGAATTAGAAGATGAGGCCTTTTAGGCAACAAATGCATGGGCTAGCTTGCAGAAAACACCTTCCGTTGCCTGAAATTCCTTCAACAATTCTATCTGAGAAAAATTTAATTTTTCAATGGTATAGTTGAGGTGGAATTACTAAAAGGAATCAGGCAATGACTAGAGCACGATATCGATCTGGGTTTCCCCATCGATTTTGGCTCCAAAGACCTCCAGGTCGTTAAGAAGACCAACCATCTTCAAAACATGGTCCTTAACAAGTGTACCCTCAGCCATGGTCGTGTTCATGAGTGCCCTTATTGCCACCTGCCTAGCTGCCCAACCTTGCTCACCAAACATTTCTATCAGGTTGAGTATGATCTCGGAAGTAGATGTCATAGACTGATGTTGGCTTCGCAACACGTCGGACATGGATGCCTACATGTAGCAACTTGTCTTGCGATCAGCCTTCTTCCACTGCTCATAATACTGAACCTCTTCTTCAGAAGATTCATTATTTGGAGCGGGAGGACAGGGGTCATAATGCACAAACTTATAATCGTCAAAAGTCAAAACTATGTTGAGGTTACGTTTACATGTATAATGTTCGGTTCAATTAATTCATGTTCTTTGAGAATCGCCGCTAGTTGATTGAATGATCCCATTATTAAATCTTTAGAAACAAAAGAAAAAAAATTTAATTCCTCAAAAAAGTTAGGGTCCCACAACCTCTTAATTTAAAACGAATTATTAGCAGCTCGAATCCTTTGTGATTATGCAGGCCACGATAGTGTGGACGTCTACTAATCAATCCCCGTCCAGACATACATGTCTATCTATTAATTTCCTCTTAGAAAATATTACAACAAAAATCATTCACCGAGAGTTACATTAACTGATTAGGCCATATTATTGTGGACGTCTAACAGTTAATGAATAAAGAACTAACAAGTCTTTATTTCTCGATATACTCCAGGTAATTAAATAACCAATTACCTTTGGTCCTTGCAAATAAAAATAGTGACTTCATTGGGAAGGATATTTTTATTCACACGTTAAGTGTATAACCTTCATTCTCAATTTGAAGATCTCGTGTCAAAAGCCTGGACCCGGTGTCTGTGGATTCTACTTTGCACAACTTCTCAAAATGACTCATCTCGGAGATTCGTGCCAAAGATACCATAACTATAGCCATTCCGTTGGGGAGACCGGCCAAGCCGACACACGAGCTATAATTATATCTCCTACGAATGCATAATGGAGACCGTAGGATTTATCCGTGACTAAAACCTTCTCACACTTAATTTTTTAAAATGAGGGTTTTTCTTTTTGTTTATTTCAAACCATTAAATATGTTTTAATTCCACATTAAAAAATCTGTTTTTAATAAATTAAAATATTCCTTATTTAATTCTATTAAAATAAACAAAAATGTTTCCTTATTAAATTTTGTAAAAAGAAATTAATTACCTTGGTTTTCTTTAAAATAATATTCCCTAATTAATTATCCACTTAATGCAAAAATTAAATAAATTAATTATCTATTTATTTTACGTTTTAAAAATTTGCTTAGATTATTTTATTTTATTAAAATATTTTTCCTAATATTCCTTAATTTGTTAAATCATGCATAAAAGAAAAAATAAATAAATAAAAGAAAAAACATCTATGCAATTAATAAGGGATTATTTAGGGTTAAGGACTTCGTTAGGCCTTCATAATGGGTTTAGGTCTTCAATTTTCTAAATAATAGATTTAGACCTCTAATTAAAATAATCAATTTGTTATTTCCATTTTTACCCATAGTCGGTTCGCCTTACAGATTTGTCTCTCTCACTCGTCCTCCGCCTATCCTCCTCCTCCTCCTCCTCCTCCTCCTCCCCCACCTCCACCACTCTAAGACCGTCATTTGTACTGAACATTGTCTCTCTCACTTGTCCTCCGCCTCTCCTCCTTCTCCTTCTTCTCCGGTTTCAGACCTTCAATCGTACCGAAAGACTGTGAAGCTAGGATTTTCAAACTCGAATCAGACGGCGGTGGAGAGATCTCCTCCCTACTCAGCTTCGAGTTTTGGCTCTCATCACAGAGTTATTTGAGGTATTCTTCTTCTCGCTCTTCTATTTCTGTGATTTCTTGCCGCCGACGTCGCTTATCGTCGATTTGAGTGAAAGCGCCGCCATCATCTCTCTCACCGCCTCCTTCATCTATCTTCTTAGCTTCTTCGACATTGATTTCTTCCAATCTTCCATCACGCATGCCCCTCTCATCGACCGCTTCATCCTCGAAGAAGATCGTCGCCTCGTTCCTTGCCTCGTCGCTGTTGTCGATCGCACCGTACCTCGGATTCCAGTTCCTCTTGCGAGAATGATTTCATCGGTTTGATCCACCTCGCTAGTCCACCGGTTCAAAGATCGACGGAATTACAACGCTTTTTGGCAATGGCGGGGATCCACAGAGTGTCGATCATTGTTCTCCGCCGTCTGAAGCCCTAGGGCCGGCTAGATCAGTTTAATTTTTCTGTTTGGATTTTTTTTCTGGAAATGAACCTGTATCACTGATACACTGTCCAAATTTAAAAAATTTAACCCAGTGTATCATGATACACTGGGTTAATTTTTTTTTAAATTTCCAATGTATTAGTGATACACTAACCTAGTGTATCAGTGATACACCCAGTGTATCACTGATACACTGTTGAAAATTTTGAATTTTAGACAGTGTATCAGTGATACACCTGGTGTATCACTGATACACTGGGTTTTTTTGGCGTGTTGGACCAGTGTATCAGTTATACACTAGGTGTATCAGTGATACAGTTAAGCCAGTGTATCACTGATACACCAATGTATCACTGATACACTGGATAAAATTTTTTTAAATTGTCAGTGTACCAGTGATACACTAGGTGTATCATTGATACACTAGGTGTATCATTGATACACTTAACATAATGTATCATTTAAATTTTTTGAAAAGTTTCTAAAATTTTTAAATTTTCTATAATTTCTAAAATTTATAAAAAAATTTAAATTTCTAAAACCAGTGGTGGTCAAAAATTTCTAAAAAATTTTAAAATTTTAAAACAGGTGGTGGTGGTGGTGGTGGTCGGCGGTGGCCATGGTGGTGACGGTGGTGGTTGGTGGCGGTGACGGTGGTGGTGGTGGTCGGCGGTAACGATAGCGGCCACGGCGGTGGTGGTGGTTGGCGGTAGTGGTGACGGTGGTCGTGGTGATCGGCGGCAGTGGTAGTGGTAGTGGTACTGGAAGTGACAGTGAGGGTGGGGTGGGGGTGGGGGTGGGGGTGGGACATATTTATTAAGAATGGGTATTTTTGTAATCAACAAATTACTAATTTGATTTAAAGGTCTAAATCTATTATTCTAAAAATTGATGGTTTAAATCCTAATTTCCTATTACACAAAGTCCTTAATCCTAAATGCCTCTTAAATAAAACAAATAAATAAACAATTAAACAAAAGAAAAAACTAAAATAATTAAGTCGTTACGATCCGGTTCATTCGTTTAATCTTTTAATCCGACGGTTACACATCAAAGATTAAACGAGTAGGGTTTTGGAACCCCATTCGAGCCTTCAAAGACTTGGCCTTCTTCCTCAGCCCCCAGACCACTGTCTCAGTCCTGGATCACCGCTGGAACATTGGAAAAAATCGAAAAAGAAGCCCAAACAACCCCCTAATGGGCCGAAAAAACTATTGTCCCAGACAACATGTTGTCTACCACTTCCAGCCTCTGTTTGGCTGAATTGCCACCACCGTCAAAGCTCCAAAAAATTACAGGAGGTAGGAAACTTCAAGTACTTGATTGCCGGAAAAAATTGCATCAAAATTCGAAACCGAACTGCCACAAAAAAAATCTTCGAACGGGACGTCACTGTAGCAGGCAAGAATCTGCAGCACCATGTTTGGCCTCCATTTTGACCACCTTGCAGCCACCATCTGTAATGCCCCGACCTGCGTTAACAAGAAACTAACCCAAAGAACCCAAGCCGAAAGCCTAAAGAAAACGAAACCGAAAATCTGCCAATTAAAATATTAAGAAAATCATTAAGTTTTAGGTTGTTTGAAACCCAAACAAGGCCTTAGAAAACGAGACCATTTTGTATAGAAAATAATATAAATAGTAAGCTTAAAAGAGGTCTCAAAGGCTCACAATAAACTCCCAATGTTTTAACAAAAATCAACATTTCTCAGAGTTCCAGAAAATAGGATACCGCTCGAGCGCTTGAGAGGCTGCTCGAGTGCTAGGCTTGATGAGAGCTTACTATTGGAAGCCAAGTTTTAAAATCCAACATTTTATTTTAAGTTCCTAAGGCACCAAAACAAAATATAACTAACATACAACCTTACCGAGAGCTAAACCACCCGAACGAAGCCCAGAACACCCTCCCGGTACATCGGCCTCACAACCAACAGTAAATGAATGCATCAAAACTTAAATATATAAACAAAGGATCAAAGGTCTAATAAATATCTGACAAAACATAAACTACAAGACTAACTCGACCAACCTGCAAAACCAAGAGTTAGTCTATACAGTTCTAACACCAGGCAATAAAAAAGTTACCAAACAACCTAAGCCTATACGTGACTCCACATCTAACTACAAAGCAATGAAAGGGTCTTCCGCATCTTCAATCTTCAGTCTGCCCGTCCCTGTTGTGATCACGTGCGTGTCAGAGACACGTGAGCCACAGGCTCGTAGGAAACAAGCTAATAACGAACTAGACATACTTTATGAGGATGACATGCAATTATGCAAATAATGTTTAACTGGAGACAGATTATTGCATATTACGGTTAAAAGAAAATAGTTAATATAGATACGATCACAGATAAACAAGGAATAAGCTTAAGAAAACTTACGAGAAAACCTTATACGCGAAAATAGTTTTTCTCTCATAACGTATATAGGCTATGTCCCATACCATAGCTTATATACGTCACTCCTCACTATGACCTTCTTTCCATCTTGTGGGACCTATCACGCATAATAGTCTTGACCGTCCCCCAAGCAAACAAGCATAGGAACAGTCACTGTACTATGCAAACACATGTCTAAGACAGGAGAAAGTTGGTAAAATCGTCAACACTCTAGGCAAGTGTGCACCATAAATGACGTATAAGTCACGTCCCATACCATGCCTTATACTCATTTGAAGTTCACAGAACCAAAAATACGTATTGTTGGTTCACTAAGAGGCAACCTAGAGGGGGGTGAATAGGTTGACAAGCAATTTAAAACCTTTTTGATCTTTTAAAAACATTGTGAAAAACTAATCCAAGCACTTAGAATAAAATAAAACTAGCAGCGGAATAAATAAAAGTAAATTGCAAGAATTAAAAGATAAAGGAAAGAAGATGCAAACCACAACACCAAATATATAGAGGTTCGACCAAATCTCGGCCTACGTCCTCTCTCTGAAGCAGCACTGGAGAAATTCCACTAGTGGTAGTGCTTTCGGGTGCACTCCAAACCTTGCACAAAGGATTTTCAGGATCTCCTTCTACCTAGAGGCTTTGCAGGATCACCTCCGGACCTGGAAGCTTTGCAGGAGCACTTCCCGACCTTGGTTGAGTTGATTTCGGGTTCAACTACTAAGCCTAAGACTATCTTCTAATTTTGCCTTTTGAGGCTCTGTTTTTCGTACAGTAGTGTACTCCTCTCTTTGAGTTGATTTACAATAAAGATCCTCACTACAAATGTTTCTCTCTTTCTCTCTAAAAAGATTACAATAAATGTAATAAAAATGAGAGAAAAGAAAATACAAAGTCTGGCTAAGATGCCTAGACAAAATGCTCACTAAATTTGAAATACAGTTGTGAGCTACAGTGAAACAGAAAAGAGAGATTGAATGCTTGTATTGAATGCTTTCTCAAGGTTTCACCAACCCTTCTTCTTCAATGAAGTCCTCCTTAAATAGCCTTCAATAAATAAGAACGTTGGAGGGAAGGTACAGTAGTCGTTGGCGCATTTAATGCTTGAAATCTGACCGTTGAGAAAACAGGGCTTCGTATTAAATATAAAAACTGATGACAGTTCTTAGGGGAACTGACGAAATTTTGAGGGCCAAGGAGAAAACTGACGACAGTTCTTAGAAACTGACGTCAGAAACTTGTTCTAGAGGATGATAGAAAACTCTCTGGAAAATATATGACGATAGTTTTTGGGAAAACTGACGAAAAAAACAGGTTAAAAAACAACAAGGTTCAAGTTATGCAAAGGAGGGTATCGAAACCAAAAAGTAAGGTTTCGAATACAAATGGCAAAAACCAAGAAAGGTTCCGAATACAAAAGTGAGGGTATCGAAACCAAAGGAATTAAAAAACATGAGGAATAAGGTTTAGCAAAGAGGATGTTCCGAAACCAACACAAACGGTTCTGAAACCAAAACTCAAAAACATGGAAAGGTTTCGAATGCAAACACTGAGGTCTCGAAACCTAAGGCTGAAAGCTGGCAAGCAAAACAAGGCATAAAACATGATCTGGGTTTCGAAACAAAGAGAAGGGGTTCCGAAACCAAAGGCCAACCAAATGAAAAAGTATCCAAAACCAAAATAGAAGGTTTCGAATACAAACCAAGAGAAAAACAAAAGGCACAAGGTTGCAAGGATGGTTTCGAAACCAAGAGAAAAAGGTTTCGAATACAAAAGGGATTTTTGATATATTGCAACTATAAAACATATCTCATGTTTGTTCTATCTATTAGTTTAATTTTAGTGATAAAAATAAGGGAAATATTCCTGAAGAATTATCTTAAACACAACTCAAATATTAGTAACAAAAACAAATCAAAATGTTGTTAGGTCAAAACCAAGGTGAAAATGATTGAAAAATTTTTAGGCCAGCAATCTTTCCTTTTTTGACATGACAACTTTTGATTTGC
>JAULLE010292392.1:0-11525 GCA_035668155.1 Sarracenia purpurea
CCTATTTTTAGCACTATCCAAAATTTTAACAACATGTAAACAATGTATATATCACATCCAACCAACAATCAATCCGGTATCCAGCAAAAACTAAAATATTCTAAGCTATGACATGCACCTCAAACCTCGATATACAGAATGGGTGGCTTTAACGCACTTACAACCCATAAACAAAACCATAACGAATAAACTTCTAAAAACTGCAAGAGAAATAACAAGCTACTCCAAACATACTAACTGACCAAATTATAAAATAGGCCTTATGGCCATACAACCCAACAGATAAAAAATCTAATGAAATAAAACTACAACTATCAACATGTATAATAAATTAAACCAATGTGCATGTAGAAACAAAGGTGGAAATGTCCGCATGCCTCCAGCTCGCCGATCCATCCATGCGAAAACCTGAAAATGTTGGTCATGAGCGAAAGCTCGTATAGGAAAATACACTAACAACTAAATAAAAATGTAAAACATGTGACATGAGCATGTGAATACTTTTACACCAGTAAAAGCAGAAACCGCGTTCCAAGTTTTTAAGGAAAGATGTATTCACATGGCTTTAGTTTTAAGAAAAATATTTCTTAAAAAGATTATATTTTGTTTTTCGTAAAAATAGTTTTCCCACATTTTCAGTTCTCACAAAATTCTTAGGCGTTATTCCCAAAACCTATCCCATAGGGATCTAATCGCCCATCCATATCATGTCCGTACTACGCTCTAACCTGAAAAGCTCACAACTCCAAACAACAAAGATATCAGTAATGTAGATATCATCAACAGGGATATAGGGATAAAAGAGTACTATCCACAAAATGTCTGTGACAAGGATATGCTAATCTATAACAAGATACAATCTAGAGGGGCATGCTAATCAATCATAACGTCTACACCACAAGGATAACGGGACTAATTTCCAAGCCTTCTACCAAAAAGGTGTATCTAGCATGAATAAGTATACACGGCTCCTCGAACCAAAACTAAAACGTATGAATGTACATACGACTGCACCACGATCACATTCTGTATCATAACCGAGTCTATGATCCAACTGAATCTCACATCTACCGTATCAACTAATGTAGAGAGTACACACACACACACACACACACACACACACACACACACACACACACATATATATATATATATACCCATCTCATGCGGTATCAAACTAATACTCATAAGTGAACAATGTACATATAATCCAAACCAAACACCATGTATCGTAAAGTAGACAAGCTATGTCCCATACCATAGCTCGTAAATGTTACGCGAACATACACACACGACACCACCATGTATCTTAAAGTAGACAAGCTATGTCCCATACCATAGCTCGTAAACCTTATGTGTTACATATGCACATACCCATAAACCAGACCTTGGAGTACATGGTGAGTCTCATCTTGGTTGTACAACCCCTACGGAACAACCATCGTGGACTAACCTCATGGTGCACTCCGTGAGTTGGGAAGTGGCCATCCTCCATTTTACAACCCCCACGGAATAAGTCAGCGTGGACCAACCTCACGGCTCACTTCAATGCTAGTTGGAAGCCTTAGACTTCACCCCTGCTCCTCTCCAGTCTCCACATCAACATCACAAGCATCCATCGCATAAAAGCACAGAGATATCGACAATGTGCATCAACTGATCACAAGGATCAACTCACATGTATCTGCAAACATAAATGTGCAAGGATACCAATACTGATCATCCAACCATAAATCTCAAACTCAAAAGCATAGGCTATTAAAAGGAAGCCGATGGTTCACCACGATTGTGATTAATATCCAACACAACATAGGGGTATAATGTCGTAGGTTTAATTACGACATCAATCCAAATGTCAACAAGTATGATATCACAATCAGGGACACGATATTTGCGTCACTAGGGTAACTTGTCTACCCATCACTGCTCACGTCACTACAATAAGACCACACATCACCTACGCATGTCACGAAGGGACAACGCGTCACCTACACATGTCACGAAGAACTACACATCGCCTGTATGTGTCAAAAGAGACTACACATCACCTACATGCGTAACGAAGGGAATATAGGTTACCTACACACGTCAAAAGGGACTACACGTCACCTACATACGTAAAATGTACTACACGTCACCTACACCCGTCACAAAGGGTCTAACTTCGAGCTACAAACGAAAGGCTATGAACCACTGACCGCAATTATGAGCTTTAGACCACACTTTACAAACTATTAATCTCAAATGTCATAGACCACAAAGTATGCATTCAACTACTTGAGTTCATGGACCAACGCCGACACTCCTCCTAAGAGCTAAGGGTATTACACCTTTATACACATGTTCACACTAAAATATAGTCTAGACCATCATTCTTCAACTTCTCGTGTACCAAACCATCAAACACTCTAAAATGATTACACTTACCCAATATCCAATGTCACCAAAGCCTAAATGCTTCAACCCAACGAGGCGGATTTCACTCGATAGAAAAACCCAATGATCCACAACGCACATATCCAATAGCTAGGTGTCTAAAACTACAAATATCTCAACAACTACAACTACTCACATGCACATCCCAATGCTTAGCCAAGAACTCACATTACTCTAAACATGTGAAATTCACCCAAATTATGAAATTGTACACAACAACGATCCTTGCTCAATACTAAGCATTAACATATCAAATAGGTAATTTTAATAACCACCGAACCCTTTACTACCAATCCTTAACCAAGATTCACCTCATCCGTACACGTGAATCTTTTATCGAAGTCAAGTGGGCATCATCCTCACACAATTCTAACTCCCACAAGGCCTACACACCTAGCCAAAGGTCACTTTACTACAATAAGTGAATTTTACCTAAGTCATGAGAGTAATATCCGAATATAGTCATAACCTCCCACAAAAACTCAACAAGTCCATTAAATGGTCCTTATCCCACATTGGTCTACAAGGAAGCCAAATACACACAAACTAATAGTAAATCCAAATGTCTCATTTCAAGAACACAAACGAGCTCCATCCAAATACAAGTGAGCAACACAACACTGAGTCTAATGCCTTACAAAGTACCAACAAACCTCAAAAATGATTTGGGTTACCAAAAAAATCCCATACACATCTCAATGTAAGAGGAAAATAGTTAAATGTAAGTTCAATACTCTAGACGACATCAACAAGCTTTAGAGGTAACTTAAATCCTCAAACAAAACTTAAACATACAATAAGGTGTTTAAATACTATATTAAGCCGAAAATCTAGTAACCCAACATTTGAGGTTTCTTACCAAACATATGTCATATGATCACTAAATAACCTTTATAATGTTCTGAAATCATCAATGCATAATCCTAGAACTTCAAATCCAAAAAGCTCCAATTCTTAGATTTAAGCTCAAAAATCCACTGAATGCTCCAATGTGGAGGTTTACTCCAAATCTAAGTTTTAACAAACTTGCAAGGTAAAATAGATCCAAATACCCAATAAATAGATAAAAACCATCAAAGCCCCGAATATCACAAATCTAGGGTTCCAAGTGCCCAATATTAGCTCTAGGTTTTAGGATTTTGAAGACAACACACGCAAACCACAAAATAATCACACAAAGGTACAAATTATTCAAAGTTAGTGCAAATCCTACCTCAAGGGGAGAGAAATCAAAACCATGCTCGAAGGAATCTCCAAGAATCGAAACCCTAGCCAAGAACATGGAAAAAAGATTACAAAAAGCTAAGAAAAGAGAAGAAGAAGAAGAAATCCAAGGGTTTAAGAAGATAAACTTACCAAACATGCCCTTAATCACTCTCCAAAACCTTCAAAATCTCCAGACTTTCGAGCCTTAACATTTTCTCCATGTATAGAGAGAGAGGGGAAAGAAACAAATGAATTAAAGGAACTCAAGTCCCGTTTTTAGAAACTGTATCGTAACATACCGCTCGAACGTTAACCTAGCCGCAGCCAAAAATGTAAACCTCAAATGGGCATAACGACTTTATTTGAAATCGAAACGAGGTTGTTCTTATATCAAAATCGAAGCCCCAGAAGTCCTCTTTCCAATAGTTCTAGTCTCACCTCTAAATTATAATAGTGGAAAAACTTATGTCTGAAATGGTCAAGGTATGTCAAGTCTCCTTCACTCACTTTAACTTATTTTCGTCCGAACCGTTCACCGAACCGAACCGCGATCCTACAACTCCCGGGTCACCTCCATCAACCAAATGACATCGTTTTATGACAATCATAAATATATAATGGTCGGGTCTCTACAGTTATACCCCATCTGAAGGTAGACCTTGCCATCTTTTAGTTGTTTGGTCACCAAGGACCCCTGCAGTAAATTGCAGACATGATTAGTGGCTCATGTATCTACATACCAGGTTTCCGTAGGTACAACTGCTATACATGATATAGCAACCAAAGATAAGGCCTTACTTGCTACAACCTTGTTGTCCTTTCGGTCAAGACAATCTCTTTTCTAATACTCCGATTTCTGACAGTAATAGCAACTACCCTTAGGCACCATAACATTTGCCTTGGTAATTGATGGCTCCTAGCCACCAGCCCCTTGTGTATTGTCCTGTTGCACCTCTTTATTCTCCTTCTTATCACCTCTTGGCCTAAAAGGAGAAACTTTTTGTGCAAGAAACACATGGGTCGACTTTTGGATAACACCCTCCACAGCCTCAAATTCTTTCAATAATTGTGCTAAAAAAAATTTAGGCGGGATTGATGAAACAAATCTGTTAGTGAAACAAAAGACCCATCATGGTAACCTACCTTGCTGCCCGACCTTGCTCGCCAAACATTTCTGTAGGGCTAAAGATCATATCAGTTGTATATTCCATAGACTGATACTGGCTTTATAAAACATTTCACATGGAAGTCATGATGTTGTAACATGCCATCCTATTAGTTATTACCCAATCCTGATAGTGTCGAATCTCCAGTTATAAGATCTACTATTAGGAGCGGGTGGACCGGGATCAAATAACATGAACCTATAGTTGCCGAAAGTTGGGACAATTTCGAGATTCCATTTTCATTTGATAAAATTAGGTCCAATTAATTTACATTCTTTGAGATTCGCCCTAAGTGGATTGATAGATCCCATTATTAAACCATGAGAAACAAAAAAGAAAACTTTTTAATTCTTTGAAAAAATTAGGGCCCCCTCAACCTTTTAATTTTAAAATAATTATTGGCAGCCTGAAACCTTTGTGATTACGCAAACCACGATAGTGTGCACGTCTACTTAATCAATCCCTGTCTGGGCAAACATACCAGTCTATTAATTCCTCTTGGGAAGTATCATAATAAAAACCATTCGCCTAGAGTCACATTAATTAATCAGGCCACGATAGTGTGGACATCTAATCAATTAACGAACAAAGAAGTAACAGGTCTTTATTTCCTGATATGTCCCAAGTAATTAAATAGTCGATAACTTTGGTCCCCGCAAATAAAAGAAGTGACTCCGATGGGGAGGATACTTTTATTCACGGGTTAAGTGTATAACCATCACACCTAATTTGAAAATCCCGTGACAAAGTCCCTGGTCCGGTGTCTGTGAGCCCCACTTTGTAATATATTTCAAATTAACTCCTTTCAGAGATTCGTACCGGAAATGCCATGATTATATCCATTCCGATGGGGGGGACAGAAATCGAAGTTAGCACGCGAGTTATAATAATATCTTCAACGAATGTGTGATGGAGACCGTAGGATTTATCTGTGAATAAATCATTCTCCCACTTAATATTTTAAAACGAGGGTTTTACCTTTTAGTTTATTTTAAAAATTAAACACATTTTTAATTGTCTGATTAAAATTAATCTGGTTTTAATCAATTAAAAATTCCATGTTTAATTTCATTAAAATAAACCAAAACTTCTCTTATTTAATTTTTCAAAAAGAAATTAATTACCCGTGTTTAAAAAAAAATCCATATTTAATTATCTACTTAACGTAAAAGTTAAATAACTTAATTATCTATTTATTTTCTGTTTTTTAAAAATTGCTTGGATTAATTATTTTATAAAAATCTTTTTCCTAATTTTCCTTGATTTAAATAATAATACATAAAAGGAAAAATAAATAAAATAAAAAGTCCACCGACGCAATTAAATAAAAAAATTTAATAAATAATTTAAATAACGAAAAATAAATAAATAAAATCCAGTTACGAACCGGTCCGTCTATTTAATCTTTTAAACTGACGGTTGCTGCCGTGCTGCTGCCACTTCCGCGCGCACCTCACAGTTTCGCGTCGCATGCTGCCTGCATGGGTGCCGCACCAACACCGCACTGTCGCTGCCATCGTGGTTTTTGCCTCATTTTCCATGTCCCATTTTACAAGATAAATCTGAAATGCATATATGAATTTGAAATATTACATCACAAAAAACCTACGCCCCACATATGAGGCGTACAACAAACTAATCTCAATTTAAAAACCGTCGAGATATTTGTGGTTAAATGCGATAAAATAAAACATACATTCACAACCGGATCGTGACGACAAAACGCTACAAAACCAATGTTAGCACAATGGCGTTTAATGAAAAATGCAAGGCCGGCTCTGATACCATTGTTAGAGGTGATGCAGCGGAAGTTTTTAAAAATTTTGGATTGACGAAGAGGTGACCGTAAAAAATATTTCGTCTCGTTTTTCATGAAAAGGCTAAAAATATATTACGAGTTAAGATTGAAATATACCTAACAAAACTTGTCGTAAAGTTTCAAGAGTCCACGTGTTGAGGCGAGACCACCCGGTGACCTTCTCGCATATGACCCGACGCACATCTTGATTACGGCATGCGGGCACCAAACCGAATCAAGTCTTTTTGGCTTCAAACAGACTTTGATCTTCTCAAAACTTGTACAAAAATACAAGAACAAGAGAGGGAGGGGCGGTGGCAGTCTTAGGTGTGGAGAATAGGTTAATTCTCTATTAATGTTATGTATTTACCATTTTATGCATTTAGGAGATATGTTTCCATATCACCAATATTCCTTGCATTAAATAAATATAAGACAAAAGGAATTAATCCCCACCTAGGGCCGACCATAATGAGATTGAGGGAGAATATATTTTGTTTCTATTTCTAGTATATTACAATATATTAGAAATATCACAAACGTATTTATCCTTGCCATAAATGCAATATAAAATATACACTTGACAAAATTAATTCATTATTCCATACAATAGGGCCGGCCACCTAGAGGATCTCCAAACATTCAACTTTGCCAATTATGGCCCAAGTTATTTAATTTAATACCCCGACCCTCCTGGTGAAAAATTTGACGATCGAATTAAATTAAATAATAACCGACGCCAAACAAAAACCCGTGCGTATAATTGGGTTACGTGAGGGATCACGAGGAAGTATAGGACTCGGGCTAAATGTACTAGAAAATCGGACATCCCTAACTCAACCTCCGAGTTAGATCATTTCTCGCACGAATCAGGACTTATTCCACTAAAGGCTCTAACTGAACTCTCGGCCCTAACTCGATTTGTGTCTCGAGTTTCCAATTATCATTTGCACTGTAGTGTCCCCATGCTTAAGATATGGATTTCCGATAATTGGATTAGGTTACTGACAACCCGATTCAATAATCCTCTTTTCCTTTCAACCGCGCCGCTTAACTTATTGAGTATGCCGGATCAATAGATCCACTGGCTAGATTTGGCATAGTCAAACTTATAAGCATAGCACACGAGAGGGAACACCTCAACCAAAGTCGGATGTGGTTTCCGTCAATTGATTATCAACCATCGATCGAATAATGACAGTAGCCAACCCATCGGTCATATTGATCTCAATATAGAAATCTCAGCCATTGGTGACTCAACGCATTGCGCATTATCCAAACATGATTCGATTAATCACGTCGGGATTAAAAGTATATGCAATATATGAAAATATAGGATGTAGATCAATTCAGATAGTCAGTATAGAAATGATCATCCTAATGATCCTGCTCAATATACTCTCAATGTACTAACACATAGAGCTTGATCATCAAATTCCCAGACTGGAATTCGAGCCGTTCGACCTAGCCAAGAGCAGCTACTATAACGATGTGCTACAATCGTACCAATGGATTGTCTGGGTCTATTGCGATTGTGAGCTCACTTGTATATTTGTTAGAACCTTTGACGCAATCTTCCGCACTTTATGCATCGAGTCAAATACAGGACATAAGATATGGAATATGCATTCACACATCATAAACACAATAAATATGAAATAGTAAATGCAAATTCTCTCAATTTTATTCTCATTAATATGCAAGGGATCAATGATAAGAATGCGTAAAAGCATGGATTTTAAGTATGATATCCCAATAGTCATATCCCCCCTTTTAGAGGGAGCTCTAGAATATTCTTTCTTTACAGATGACGTATTCCCTCATGACGATTCATATCCCCGATTTAATGTTGATAATGCCATGTGTCTAACCCTTACTGGCACGTGAGTTCGACGTGCTATGCAATTATTACGAACACCGGGTGTGTCCCTCGAAACCCAAATCGTTCGAGACTGTTTTCAATAAATGGTTTTGACCCAAGGGTTATTCAATCAAGTTTTTCCTTGTTTTGAGCTATAACAAACAATTGGATTTGTTTGGTACTAATATTGTATTTGTGTTTCTATGAATATTTTTCAGGAAGTTAAGGTACCAAGATTAACAAATTTTCTTAATTTATGTGATTAAAATTTTTATTAAAAAGTTTTTAGATTGATATGAAATTCAAAATTTTATCAAGTTTCAAAGTATGAAAAATGTTTTTGAAGCATAAAATTTTCGTCAGAAATAAAACATTTTTCGTCAGTTCTTGTATATAAAAGAATGGAACATTTTTCGTCAAATTGAACAAGATCATCAGTTTGCATCAAGCAAATTTTCGTCAGATATCAAGAATTTTCGTCAGAAATGGTCATCAGTCTTGTGCCTCAATTTTTCGTCAAATACACAAAGAATTTTCGTCAGAAACTTCATCAATTTTTGATGCAAGGAGAAGAGAAAATTTCGTCAGTTATTTTCGTCAGAAATATACCGAGACGTTTCTCTCTCCTCAAGGCTACAAAATTTTCGTCAGTTCTGAGAAAATTTCGTCAAATGTCTCAACCCTGCTCCACAAGAAATTTCGTCAATTCCGAAGAATTTTCGTCAGTTTCCAACACGCGCAAGAAATTTCGTCAGTTCCTGAGAATTTTCGTCAGATTGCTTCGGGATTTCAAAATTCGCAAATTGTTATGGAAATGTTTTGGAGCGTATTTTGACCCCAACGGTCATATTTTCAAAAGAAGACATAAAAGCTCGAAGATTTGAAGATTACATATAAGAGATTATTCTAACATCCAATTCTAGTGATCAAGCCCTACCATGAACTAGCAAAGAACTCAGAAACTATTACTATTGTTCTATCTTCTGCTACTACACTCTTATTTTCTGTCTTCTTACCTTCATTCGCTCTCATAAGCCTTTATTGTACTTTTATTATCAGAGAGAGAGTGACTTTTGTACGTGATCTTTTACTTGTAATATCCCCTCTCTAAAGGAGGACTACCATTACACTCACTTCTCTTTTTCGTTGTATAAGGCTTCGCTTTGCCTTCAAAAAGACTGGGTTACGTTTGACCCATTGAATGATCCTTTTATAAGCGGCTTCGATTCGCCCACTCAAGAATCGGCATTTAGTGGATTCAAAACTCCCAAGCCATTTGGGGAGAGGACTAGGTCAGATGGACCGAACCTCTATAAATCGATGTGCAATATCTCTAACCATTCTCTTTAATTTTCTGTATTTATTACCATTTTGTGTGCTTGCATTAATTAAAGAAAACTTTTTAAAATAGTTTAAAATTATGCCATTCAACCCATTCACCCCCCCCTTTGGGTTGACTTTCGGGGCATCAAGTAGGAGTGGTGAGAACCTACCAGTATACCTTATTTAATATTTGGATTTTTAATTGTCAACATAAGATATTTTATGCTATTGATGTAATAGATTATGTTCAGGATAGTCCGTGCCAATATCTTAGATAAAATATGTCTTATTTACATATAAATCTAATTTTCTTGAATTCCATACTGGTCATGTCACAATAAGATTTGAATTTAATAAAGACTAAATAAAATAAAAAATTAATTGAAACTAGAATATTAAACGAATGCAGATTCTAAACTGAGGTTGATTCTTTCCCAACATAAACTTATCTTTTATCTGTTAGCTTAGCTTAGTTTAATTAAAGTTAGTTTTACTTAAAATATTCTTTTCATAAAAAAAATTTCAAGATTCCTTTTATTAATTAAATTAAAATATTATAAGATTAAATAATTGAAAAATATTTCTGTTTGTCGAATATTCCTCATGGGAACAATCCTAACTCACCACTAGCTACTAGTTAGTGTGAATCTTGGTATAAACTTGATTGTGAGACGACACGCACCACCTACCATACAACACCTTAAAAGGTGTCATCTGTATGCTCGACTGATAGTTGTTGTTATAGGCAAACTCCACCAAGGGTAGGTGGTCCTCCCAAGATTCTCGAAAATCCAACACGTACGCCTTCAACATATCCTCCAAGATCTATATAGTATGTTCAGAATGTTCTTCCATCTGAGGATGAAAGGTTGTACTGAACAGAAGGTCGGTCCCTATGGCCGACTGTAGGCTCCTCCAAAAATGCAAAGCGAAATCTGGGTTTCGATCTGACACGATAGAAATGGGCACCCCGTGCAAATGAACGATCTCATTGATATATATAAACAACCCAATATATTCATGGAGTCAGTCAGGAAGATCGATAGAAAATTTATGGATTTAGTTAATCTGTCAACCACAACCTACTCCATGTCACGCCCATTCGGCGATCTCGAAAACCCGGTCACAAAATTCATAGTCACATGCTCCCACTTCCACTCAGATACTGGTAAGGGCTGGAGCAAGCCTGTTGGCTTCTAATGCACTTCTTTCACTTGCTAGTAAGTGAGGCACCATGACATAAACAACACAATATCACCTTTCATCCCTCTCCACCAGAACTGTCTACAGAGATCGTGGTACATCTTAGTACTTCGCGGATGCACCGCCCGACATGAATAGTAAAACTACCGCAGTACCTCATCGTGACACATCTCAGGCACGAAAATCCTCCCAACAAACCTCAAACTACAATCTTCATGCATGGTCCACTATGTGGTACCCTCACCACTAGCCATCTACTCTCAGTACATAACACACTAAGCATCCTCCAGCAGAGCATCCCTCACCCGCGGTACAAGAGTGTTAAGGTTGTATACTTGAAAGCCATGCTTTTGAGTATTTCACTACTCGGGATCTCAGAAATATTAAATGAGAATAAATATTGAGAGGATATGTATACTGGGATTCGCATTTATTCATATGATGTAAGTATACATTTGTCCGTATATTGTGTCCAGTATTTGACTCGTTGCATGAAGCGGGGAAGATCGGGTCAAAGGTTCTGACACATATA
>JAULLE010293489.1:0-11521 GCA_035668155.1 Sarracenia purpurea
AGATTTCTTCCTTGACTTGATTTTGACTTTCTTGAGTTTTTATTCAAATTGTTCGTGGGTTCAAGGGGGTTCAATCCATCTGGGTTCACATCACTTTTGACTCGGGACATAAGGAGAAACAAACAGTAATGATGAATGAGGGTCGTGATAGAGCACTCCAAGTGCTTGACAAAATGCCTAATCCACTGTTGCATGTGCCTGCGAAACTGGGTCTTGAGAATGAAGCCATAGTTCCTAAGCCGATTGTCCTGGAAGATTTTTGTAAGAAGGGTTCTTTTGAGGGTCTCAGTGAGGGAGAGAACCTGAAGCTCAGAGTTGACAAAGAAGCATCCGAAGGTGTTCTAAACCAGGTACGTTTGGCTGGTTCCCCTTCCAACGTTCTTCTTCCTGGTGAGACCGTTGCTGTGAATGATTTGAAACTGATGTGCATGAAAGAGAGTTGTAGGAAGCAATCTGGGATTAGGGAAGAGACTCCTAAGCTTGCCTCTAAGGTGTTCGATGGAATGCTCAAATCGACTCATGTTCCAGTGGGTTTTGTAGCAGAGCATGGGAGGAATAGTATTGCTGTGAATAAGAAAGCATTAAGGGATGCACCTGGGGAGAGGGAGGGCTTGTTTAGCCTGGGTGATGATACGCCTATCATAAATCCTAAGGGATTTTTAGATGGCTCTGGTGCAGGGCAGGTGGGGGTAAAGGCAGGGAGGCCGATTAACTCCAATTCGTGGGCAAATGTTGTCGCAAAAGGAGGTAGGAACCTTGACAGCAGATTACCTGGAGTTCACAAGGAAGTTGGCAATTTTATCAAGCCAATTCCTGGGACTACTAGGCTTAACCACTGAAGTTTCCTAGGATATGACTTGGAGCATATTGCCCCGAAAGACCCTAATTCTCCTAAACATATTGAACTTGAAGACGATTTGATTGATGATCTTTCATGGGGTACATGTTTAGTAGGCCATTTTTTGGAAGATACACTTTTGGCAGGGTCAGAGCTACTGCTATGGCGTTGTGGAGAAGTGAAGGCCTGGGAGGTCTATGGCATCGAGAACGGATTTTTCTTATTTAAGTTTAATAGTCAGCATGCTATGGAGAGTGTCCTTGAAAAAGGGTCGTGGCATTTTTTCGGTAAGCTTCTTATTTTGCGAAAGTGGCAGAAAAGACTTAGATTAACAAAGGATGCTTTGTCTAAAATCTCTGTTTGGGTAAAGTTCTATGATTTGCCCCTGGAATTTTGGAATGCAAAATGCCTAAGTAGAATTGCGAGTGCAGTAGGCAAGCCGTTATTTCTTGATATGGCAACGGATACAAAGAAGCGCATCTCTTTCACCAGAGTTTGTATTGAGGTTGATGCGTCTAAGCAGATGATCCACTCGGTTTCTGTTAGGTGTGAGGGAGAAACAATCGACATCCCAGTTGAATATCAAGGTTTACCTCCAAGGTGTTCTCGGTGTAATGCGTTTGGCCACGGGGATTGTAATGGGAATAAGATAGAAAAAGTCCATGAAGACTACTTCGGAGTAGGTTCCCGGGCAGGGGACTTGGTAGATAGCAACTGTGATTCTTCAGCGTCGTCTGAATGGGTGAAGGTGAGTAATAGGAGGAGGGAAAAAAAGGGAATGAAACAGGGAAAGAAATAAGGGAATGAGGTCAAGCCTGCGGTTGCTCATCCTCGTGCCGCCCAGTCTGCCGTTCGGCCGTTTCGCCCAACAAGAACAAGCACTCAGGTCTGCAGCTCTAGCCGTCCCCAACCTGGGCCTAGTCTGGTTCAGGACTCAGTCATTTGCTCTGCTAGGCCTCTTTGCCCAGCTTCCCACAGCTCAAAGTGATTGAGGGCGTGGGCAAGTTGGGCACGAGATCTTTGAGATGACACGTTGTTCTTTGTTTTGTGGTGTTTTGATTAAGCCGCTTTTGGTCTCTGAATTTTTTTTTTTTTTTTTGGATAAGGTAACTAGTATCATAAAAAATAGAAAAAATTACATATTTACATGGGGTATACCCCAGGAATTACATCCAAAATTACATATTTTTTTTTTGGTAAGGTAACTGTAACATAAAAAAATAAAAAAATTACATATTTACAAGGGGCATTCCCCAGGCCATTACAACCTAAAACCCACTACAACTTTCTACTATCTTAACAAAACTAAAGTTTAGAAACTATAGCTGCCCAAAACACAAAACATGGTCAACATACTACAAGCACTACATCTAGCAAGCAACTACAGGCTTGTAGCAAGCACACAAAACAGAGGCTTCCACAAAAGTGAACCAAAACATATAACAAACTAATCAACATCTCAAAGGAGCCTGCAATTGCCACACCGGAAAACTGGGCCAACACCACCCGAGTCAACCAAAGATCTAATAGCTATCGAACAACCTTATCCGAACCTTCAACCGCTTGGGAGAGCAGCGAAGCTCGAGCAGCTGGGCTGAGGGGAGGTACTGAGTAACCTGCTTGAACGCCGAGGCAAAGCGCTGAAGCTGAGTAGCCAAGCTGAACAACAGACTGGTTTGCCGATCGAGCAGATGGACCGCGTTGTTGGGCAACGGGATGGGACTCTCCCCTGCTCTTCGCCTGTCTCTTTCTTCTTTCACCACTACCCATTCTCATATCAATACTCTCTCTCGTCGGCAGAGGAGGGCTAGCAACTTTTTTCCCACCGTCACCCTGGATTTTGCCCTGCTTAGTACTCCGTTTACCTTTTTTATTTCTATTTTTACTAACTTTAATCCATTCCTTAGAATCGGAACTTCCTGTGTCACTCTCCATCTGAATAGTTTGCTCTTCGTGGCCCCTTTGCCCTTGCATATTGCTACACTTAACGTGGCCAAATGAGTTACAGGACAAGCATCGGGCCGGTAATCCTTGGTATTCAACATTCACCACCACCTCATCTCCATCACACATAACTCTAACCTGCGTTTTCAAGTCTTTTGCTAAATCGACCTCGATACAAACCCGAGCATAGGATATTTTTTGTTTCAAATCAGTGGCCCTATCCACATACAAAGGGACACCCACAGCACTAGCAATTCTGCTCAAGCAAGCAGAATTCCAGAACTCTAAAGGGAGATCATGCAATTTCACCCATATCGGAACTTTATCTATTGCTTCCTTGGAGAGCCTAAGGCGTTTTTTCCATCTTCTTAAGATCATTAGGCGACCCGAGAAAATCCACGGACCGTTCTCCAACACATTTTCCATGGCCTCATAACATTGGAATTTGAAAAAGTAGAAGCCATTATTCCCAAAAACATCAACCAACCCTGCATTACCCCACAAGGTTCTTGCGGTGGCCCGGACAAGAGGAAAAGGCAAATCAACATCCAGAAAGCAACCTACTAAACAAAATCCCCAAGATTCTCCATCCACCAATTGACTGTCAATTTCAATAAAATTACAAGAGGAGTCCAATTCAATGTATTCCAGGCAGATACCTGTTTGGCTGCGAGAGTTGAGCCGAGAGGCCCAAGTTGGTTTCCAACCCGGCACATCGTCTTTTGGCTTAGGTCCCGTCGCAACTACACTTGCCCAAGTCGTTAGAGAGTTCGCCTCACCTTTCTTTTGATCTAGCTTATCATCATTCTGCTGGTTAATCTTGTCATAGACATGCCCCGCAGCCCAGGGTCGAATCATGTCATCACATGCCTTGTGCAAAGGCACTTTGGTCTCAGGACTTAGTTTAGGCATATTGTCAAACACCTTGGGTGCAAGAGCAACTTGGCCGTGATTCTCCCCCACCTGTTTCACGCTATTCCCAACCATGCTGGTGGCTTTCCATATCTCCCCACCATCAATTGCCACAGAAGGCAAACAAGGTAAAACAAAATGAGATCCTAAAATACCTGTTCCCGAGCAAGCTGGATGCGCCCCCCGTTCGGGTATTTCCTTAGCTTTCCCTAACACAACCCTGGTTCCTTCCTCTTCTTCATCAGTATCCTCTGATTCAGAAACATTAGATTCAGGTTCGTCTTCTCCAGAGTGGCCAGCATCTTCACTATGAGCTTCGTCATCTGCGGGCTTAGGATCTACACCCAATCCCAATCCACTTCCGTATGGAGGCAACAATGGATGAGACCCCAAGTTCGCAATATCACCTTCGATATTGTCAACAACTAAAATTTCTTCAACTTCGGCTTTGGTATCTTCTTCATCCGGATCCCGAACTTCAATCACTCTAAAATCCCTATTCTCTTCGTCCTCTGTATTGACATCCTTCGGCACGACGATCGGAACAACCGGGATATCTACTTTAACTTCAGCAACAGGGCCATCTACTTTAATCACTCCCTCTTCTACATCTAAACTCTGATCTAACTCTTATATGGATATGGACTGTTCTCCTTCCATCAAAACCGGCTGAGTATTTACGTTCCCTCCTGACACGCCTTTTTTTTTTGGGTAAATTAACTATGACATAAAAAGAAAAGAAAAATCTGTACAGGTTTACAAGGGGCATACCCCAACTCTCTCCCCTCTCCCACAACTTCCCAAGCTTCTTTAAAAAACCCCACAGAATACCCGTCTGGGCCTGGAGCTTTATCCACCGTGGGCCAGCGGGGGAGAGCTTCTCTCTCTAGAATGCTCTCCCCCATGACGATTTGTTTGATTCCTTGCGCTTAGTTGCCGCGGATCGTTCCCATGGTGATGGTGGGTGGCATCTACGACACTAGACGGGATGGTTTTCTGGTTTTCAGATAATGGATTGCTCTCGGATTCTTGCTTGAGCCTCCGCAAGGCTCTCATGGTGGATCTAATGGAGTTACGCTCGATGAGAGGATCGTGATTATGCTCAATCGGAGTCTCTGGATCTTCTCATGGCAATGGTGGGAGGAATCTGTCACTGAGAACAGCTTGTGACAAGTGATTTCGCACGAAGAGGGAGAGTTTTCCTTAGCTCTCCCTAGGTGGCTAGGATGTTATGTCTTTCTTGAGGTCTTGGATCGTACTCCCATGGAGGAACTGAGATTTGTGGGTGCTTCGACTAGTATGGGCTCCATCGTTTCAGAAGGTCATCTCAACCAGAAATCCCCTGCACGGGATTCGGGTGAGGACCGTCAAAACCATTCTGGTTCTGAGGATCTCTCCATATCCGACTTTGGGGTCAGGTTAGCGCTGTCTGGTTTTGCTTTTCGAAACTTGGTTTCCAAGTTGTTTTGTGTATATAAAGACGATGAAGGCGTTATTTATTTTGAGGTACCGTCTTTAGAGTTGTTCTTCGGAGTAGGATTTGTATTGTCTGCCATGGGGTTTTCACTGTGTTTGCCAAGTTGTTTTCGAATTTGGGTTTATGAGATAGAATTAGCTTACGCTCCTCTTGTGCGTGGATTCAGCTTGGTTGTGCTTTATGAAAAGGTGTTGGTGATTTTGTGTTATGCTCATAAAGAGGTTTTGTCACAGAACGAAGTAGGATGGATTTTGGAGAAGATGGTTTAGGTCCTGTGAATCAAGGTTTCGCCTTTGTAAGGTCGAGTTATCGTGAATCTGGGTTGAGTATGGACCCTCAGCACAACCGGGTTCAGCAAGACTGTTTTTTTGAAATCACTGTTTCCGACGTTTAGTATCGGTGAGCAGTAGGTTTTCTGTTGATGAAGAAGATAAGACTCGAAGGAGTTTGAACTTGGGCGCGGAAGTACAGTGCCTTCTGAATTTTGCTTTTCGGTGTTGAAGTTTGGGGAAGATAATGGTTGATCCACGCGCCTTTGTTGAGCGTGGTAGAATTCATGAGCACGTGGCTTGGAATGATGGGCAATGATGCTTGGAAAGTGTGCTGATTTTCTCTGTGTAGTAATTGGGCGGGAACTTTGGGTAATTGCCGCCACATTATTTGGGGTTTATCCGGTTCTATAATATGGGCTCCAAGCGGGTTTTCTTTGGATCCGAGGGCCAATGCTTTAGCAGTGGATGGTTTTTGGCGGGTTTTATTTTAGCCGGTTGTCAACAGTGTATTGATTTTGGGCTCCAAGCGGGTGTCGGGCGCTCCTTTGTTTGGATTTCCTTCTTGAGAGAGCTTCTCATGTATGGGGTTGTTTTCTCCCGGCCTCGTCAGGGTTTTGGTCTCAGGGTCTGCATCCCCTAGTAGAGATTTGCTTATCCTTATCTTTTCCCCCCCATTAGTTGGGGGGTGTGACTATCACTGTGGGATTGAGTGATCTTTGGAACAGGTTTTCAGGATCTATCTCGATGAGGTGGGCTCTGTTTCTCTTAGTAGGGGCGTTTTTTCGCCTTGGAACGGGTGTATGCCTTTTCTGGATCTTTACTTTGTTTCGGGTTTGGGGTTTTCTCCCTGGCTGATGCGGTTTTATCATAGGATCTCCCTCGTAGGGGTGCCTATTGACGCTTTGCTTTCTCGGTGCTTCTAGTGGTATCCAGCTGGATTCGGATTGTGTATTTTGGATTTTCGTTAGTGGTTTTTTGTTCATGATCCGGATAGGTTCTGAGACCGTGAATGTATTGGAGCCATCTTCTGGGGCGCTCGTCGTGGATTTTGTTGATAGAGCTTCTTGAGATTGGGGTTGATTCCTCCCTTGTTTGGTGAGTTCTGGTTTCAGGTCTTTGCGTCCCCTAGTAGATGCGTGCTTACCCTTATCTTTTTCCTCTCCAGTGTCTGGGGTGTGTGACTATCACTGTGGGGGTGAACCCACGTTGGAACGGGTATACAGGATCTTTCTCGTGGAGGCGGCCTCTGTTTCCCTAGTAGAGGCGTGCTTAGGTTCGCTTTGGAACAGGTGTACGCATTGATTTGGGCCTCTATTTGCTCTGATTTGGGGTTTTCTCCCTGGCTGAGATAGTTCTAGCACAGGATCTATCTCGAGGTGTGCCCCTGACGGACCGATGTGAGATTAGATGTTTTTTTCTCTTGTATGGTTTTAGTGTGTAGTAGCTTTTGTTATGTTTGTGATTGGGTATCTGTGTGTTGTTAGTGCTCTTTGAAGCATTAGCATTTTGGTAAGGTTGTAAGTGGGGGTATCTTTGGGTTTTTGTTTTTCTCTTTGGGTATTTTGGGTGGGTTTTCTTTGGGTTGTAAAGGCCTGGGGAATGCCCCTTGTAAATTTGTAAGTTTTTTTTCTCTTTTATACACACTTAATTACCCAAAAAAAAAAATTAGAGCCATAGACAAAAGTGGCTTTCAAAGAAATCTTCTCGTCTAACAAAAAAAGACTAGTATGGATCCATTGGTTACCAGAGTCTAACTTTATAAGTTTAACAAAATTTGGATTCCAGCAAATCCAAATATGCCCCAACACAGCATGATCATAATTATGAACAAAATTCCAGCCCAGGAAAATTTTTTCAAAAATAGGCTTTGAATTTTCAAAAGCGATTCTAGTTTCATTCAAAGCAAAAATATAGGGTCTCAGGGTATAAACAAGATCTTTAAGTTCATGCTGTTTCAGGGGATTGTTTAAGCCCCTAATATTCCAAGAACAAAAATTGATCATAGATAGAGGTTAGGGAATCGACCTTTTTTTCCTCCTCCTGCTACTACTCGATTTCTTGCTCGGGGGAGTCTTCAAACAGGTCTGCTCTGGAGAGCCCTTCTTAACCACTGGATTATCAAATTCATCAAAGACCATCCCTCCAGAGGCATCCAACAACTCAATAGAATTGTCTTCCGAAGCCGATTGATATTCCAAAAGATCCTTAGTAGCTGGCAAGTTATCTTCCTCCCCTGAGTTTTCTCCCAATATCTGTCTGTCTGAAATAGGCTCCATCTCTTTAGCACTAAGGCTACCAGTTTCAGCATTATGTCCAGAAGGAAATCCCCCCACCACTTTCTCACTGATAAGATCTGCCACTTTAGCTAATCCTTTTGGAGGTACCCAAGATGACTCTTGCATTGGAGCTTTGCCCTTATCCTTACCCACAAAAGTCCATCCCCCTTCCCCTGCTTCTGTCCCTTCGGTTTGTTTATTAACCTTACATTTCTCTGTTGAATGGCCGAAAGCTTTACACCAGGCGCAGCTTGATGGCAAACTTTGATATTCCACCCCTATCTCTGCAGACTCTCCTCCACGTCTCACTATTACAGAGTTCAGAAGGGGCTTAGAAGCCTCGACTTCGACGCAAACCCTAGCATAAGACAACCTTTTCCTAGTAGCAGTTGCCTTATCCATGTAAAGAGGGTGACCCAGCGAACTGGCAATCTTACTCAAACTCCTTTCTATCCAGAATTCCAAAGGAAGGTCAATAAGTCTCACCCAAACTGGAATTTTTGCCACAGTTTCCTTTGCAAACTTCATCCATCTCCTCCATTTTCTGAGGATGAGAAGCTTCCCCGAAAAGTGCCAAGGGCCCTTTTCCACTACAGTTTCCATAGATTCAACATCCTTAAATTTAAAAACATACATACCTTTATCCGTACCAGTAACATCTACCAGACCAAATTGATTCCACAGAGTTCTGGCCGTAGCTCGAACCAGGCCAAACGGGAGGGAAGCATCCAGAAGGTAACCCACAAGACAGTCCTCCCAAGAGCTTTCATCAACTGCCTCCTCTTCAATATCAATGATTTCTGGATTTTCAAAATTAACATTCTCTACAAAGTTTAACTGCCCAGAAGAGCACCTATTCGCCAGAGAAGACGATTCAGGGCTGCTCACATGACCACCAGAACTTTCCCCCTTTTTCGGACCAGTAACGACCTCATTCCATGGCCGATTATCGGTAAAACGACCAAATCTTCCTCCAAGACGGCCTCTCTGGGCAAAACCCCCTCTACCGGGAGCATTTCTGGAACCTAAGAGGTTATTACCCTGGCCAACAATCCTCTTGGCTTGATGAAGAGGAGGGACCCATCTTCCCGCATCATCCTCCGATTCGTCCTCGCCTTGAAAACTCTCTTTGCTGCCTTCGTCCTGCCCTTCGGGAAACATCTCAGACGGAATAGAGCCCTCCGGCCTCGGAGACCCCCCATCGCGAAGACCTTCTGCACATGGTTCCCCCCTCGCCTCAGGATGTTGCTTTAGAGTACTGGGGAGAGGACTAATACCCTCTCCCGAGCGGAGAAAAGCACCTTTCTCTACCTTCTCATAGACTGGATCCCTCAGAGGCTCCTGAGAAACCCTAGATCTCTGCGATTTCTCTTCATACGCCTTCGTTTCCATCGTATCTTCCGTCTCTCTTTCCTTCGATGGTGTGGAGATATCCATCGCGAAATGCCAGAAACCCTAGATCTTAGGTCACACCTACGATCGCACCACAAATCGCACACACAACACACGCACGTGCCATTCTTAATTATTATTTGACTATTTTGTTTATCCTTATTATCAGAGTATGTGGGGATTTTGACTGCCGCTTCACAGCAATTGTTAGCTTTCTGTAAGTCGTTTTGTATGGCTTATATTATGTATTCTGGTAAGTGCAGGGTAAATGCTTTTTGAAGCTTAAGTTTTCTTGTTAAGTTTGTATATGGGTTTTTTAGGTTTATTTTAGTTTCTTCTTGGGTATTTTGTGTTGGTTTCTTTTGGGTTGTAAGGCCTGGGGAATTTTTTTTTTTTGGGTAAGGTAAGTATAAAATAAAAGAAAAAATATTTTTACAGATTTACAATGGGCATTCCCCAGGCAATACAACCTAAAGAAACTCACTTACAATATAACCAAAGAAACGAAGCTTATAAAAGAGCTACTAACCCACTTGCCAAAACATAACCAAGCCATACAAGGCGCTTCCACAAAAACCAAAACATAAGACCTAATAATCAACATCTCGGCCTGTTACCCAGCTTACCAGTCCCTTCTACTATAGAGGTCCGGGAAGCTGGGCTGAGAGCAGGGACCGAGAAACAGGCTCTATCTACGGGGCCACCCTCTGGGGGACGGCGAGACTGATCCATGACAGGGCCACGGTACGGGACGCCTACGCGATGTGGTGATCTAGCAGGCTGAGATCCACAATAGCCACTAGGCTGCGCAGCTGGCTGAACATCGGCCTTATCAAGTCTCTTTTCCTTACTGGTATTTCTTCTCTTTTTCACTTTGATCCATTCCGATGTTGACGACGAGTCCGACTGACTTTTCTGCTCTTTAATTTCCCCACTTCCCACTTCTCCTTTCATCTCTATACTTTCTCAGGACCCTTCACTTTCCATCTCTCGCACTCCTTTGTTCTCTTTGCAATTAGGAGTTGCATGCCCAAAGGCATTGCATCGATCACACATAGGCGGGAGACCTTGGTACTCCACATGAACTTCAATTTCTTCACCTTCACACCTCACAAAGATCGAGTGAATCATCGGCTTATTTTTTGGATGAATTAACTATGACATAAAGAAAAGAAAAAAATTTACAGATTTACAAGGGGCATACCCCAGGCCTTACAACCCAGAATACACCCACAACTAAGCAACGCTATGGCTCCATACTAACCCACATAGGAACAACGCTTACTGCTCAAAATCCACCAGCTGCAAGCCGGACCAAAAAAACAGAACATGAAACTCTCGGACCATTCAGGATAGCACAGCCGAGAAACCAGAAAAAAACCCAAGATATGAAGCAGATACACATGCAAAACCCAATAATCAAAGTCTCGACTTGAGGATCCCAAAGAAACAACAGCCACCGGATGAATAACCCAGCCCAGATCAGATATGAACAATCTAAAACAAACCACTTACCATCATAATATTTCAAGGGATGCACCAGGGATGCTGCCAGCAACCACAAGAGCTTCGAGACCACTTGGCCAAAAAACCAGACTTCCCAAAGCTACAAGCAGTCCAGCAGCTAGCAGGGAGCAGCGAGGATCACATACCATAAATTCTAGCAGCAGCCGGGTCTCCAACTAGAGAAAAATTGAATCACCAAGCAGCCTCATAGGAGTAGGCCATGAAGAAGAAGTGAAAACTGGATTGCACCGTACCACAGCCCAAGCCAAAGAAAACCCTCAGCAACAAACGTAGACACCAATGTACATAACAGAACATGGCTTTAAGTACATGACCTGGACCATGAAGATAAAAAACTCTAAATCCCTTGGGATAGGATCCAAACTCCATTAGAGCCGAGAGCTAAATGGAAGGAGGATCCCATCTCAACCAAAGAGAAACAGAAAAACAAAGAAACAGCTACTAAAACACACACTGAGGGCACTAAACAAAACATATGCTATGTACATCCCAACATAGCTAGGTAAACAAAAATACAAAAGATAACATGCTATGAACAACAACATAGCTAACCACACAAACTGAGGGAACACCTATAGAGCTAAAGCTATGTACAGTATCAAAGCAAGGAAACAAACAGCCCAACCAAGATACTTCCAAAAGCCAAATCAGCAAAGAGAAACCAAGCTTGCCGAACCACCACCTGAGATAGCAGCACACTGGTTTACTGCTGCTTCGCATGGTCCCTACGAGTCCTCTTCCTTGGCAGCCAAATAGATCTGAAAACACAAGCATAAGAGAAATCTGAAACATATAGATAGACAACTGAAATATTAAGTCAAAGCAGGCTCCTTCCCAAAAATCCTTTGAGTCAGCCCCCAACTTAGCTGAACCGCTACATTAT
>JAULLE010294588.1:0-11520 GCA_035668155.1 Sarracenia purpurea
AACCCTAATCTAGGATCTCTAAAGTTTGAAGCAGAGAAAGCTAACAAGCCAAATGTGACCGACAAATTCCATATAAAAAAGAATGAAAAGGGCGAGCATCGAAATATCAATTGAAAAAATCATAGGAAAATTCCTGGATCACCCGATAAGAATGTGGAGAAGAACCAAAACAGAATGTGAAGCTCTCGTTAGCGCACATGGAGGCTCCGCACATGACTTTGGATCATTTTAAAAACACGTCATCGAGTTTGATTTGGTATGAACTGGTTTATACCGAGTCAAATTTGTGGTGAGGGTAGTTTGATCTTTGTACTTAAAAAATAAAATCTAACTTAAAACCAAACTTACAATGAGACTTATTCATAAATAAATGCTTAAAATGGGACCTTTATATAAATTATCCTAAAAACAATTCAGTAAAAATAACAAGAAGCCAAGGTTTTATTGAAAATTTGACCCCGTCTTTTGTGATTTGTTTCCTCAAATTTGGGTCAATATTTTTTACTTTTTGGATTTCTCCAGTTAAGTAGAATTAGAAACGCAAAGATTTTTAATAAAAAAATATAAATTTTCTTTAGTCAAAACAAAAACTAATTTGAAAAAGCTGAGTTTATGGGCATTCCAAAGAGGTGCATGTAAGTAATGCTATGGGTAGGGAACACCACTTCGCTTTCTTGTTAAACGTTCACACCTTTGTTCAAATCTTATTGTTGTGTGTTGCAGCTTCTTCTATTTCTACTCCCTAATATGGGTGTAAAATCGGTCCGGCCCGAGCCTAGGCGGGCTCCCGTCAAATTCCGGGCCGGATTTTTTTCGAGGGGTAGGCCTGGGTCCAGATGTGTAGGGCTACAGGCTCGGGATACGGGCCGGGTCTCGGGCTTCGGGCGGGCCGCAGGCGGGCTTGGCCCGATTTTGGTTTAAATTTTGAAAAAAAGGGGTAAAATTCCTAAACACCCAAACGGGGCCCACCATCACCCAACGGCTATAAAAATTGTAACCTTTAAAAATTGTATATTTTTATTTTAAAATTAACAAGTTAATTTTATTTTTTGTTCAAATTTTTTAACAAGTTATTTTTGTTATTTTTTAACAAGTTATTTTTTATTTTTAACAAGGTATTTTTAAACTTGATATTTTTTAAATAATGTTTTATTTTTAACAAGTTATTTTTATATTTTTTTAAGTAGATGTTTTTTAAAATTTTGTAAGTTTTATAAGTTTTTTATAAGTTTATAAAATTTTTGTAAGTTTATAAGTTTTTATAAGTTTATAAAAATTATAAGTTAATAAAATTTTTATAAGTTTTATAAATTTATAAACTTGATAAATTTATAAGTTGATTAAAATTTTATAAGTTTTATAAGTAATATTTATAAGACAAGTAGGCAATAATAACTTGAAAAATTTTAACTTAAGTTAACAAGTTATTAATAACTAATAAAATATAATACATAGTATATGTATAATATATACAATTTTTTTTAAATATATTAAGTCTCCGGGCCGGGCCTCAACCCCGGGCGATTTCCGGGCTCAGGCTCCGGGCTCTGGCCATGGGCTAGTATACCTAGGCCCGGGCCCGCCCAAGGGTCTCTGGGCTCTGGCCGGGCCTGGGATTTTTTGCGGGCCGGGCCGGGCTTTTACTGTGCAGGTTTTGGGTGGGCTCCGGGCCGCCCACCAGGACCGGACGGTTTTTACATTCCTAGTTAAAGGAAAGAATTTTCCTTAAAGTTGAGAATATATGATAGTCTAAAATCTTATGGATTATAATTTGGCAGGGTGAAGAGAAGTTTGGGAGGGTAAAGGATTTACTTAGAATGTAGAAATAATCAGGATAGCCTAGGCTTCCTGTTGGATTCAGTAAAAACAACAAATGTGAACTAATTTTGAATATTTAAAGCGGAAGTGACAAGGTAAGGAAGGATCCAAGATGCTGTAGGGCGGCCAATCCTTGAAGCGGGGACGAAGTATCTAGCTCTTAGGAAGTCAGAAAAGTCCATGGATAACTAATCTATTGCAAGGAGGCGTCAATTATTGGATAACCAATCCAATAAGAATGAAGGAAACTAATGGATAATTAATCCACAAGTGGAAGTGGCCGGAAGCATGAAGTGTGTTGGATAGTAGAAAAGAATTGTGAAGTAATCAATGAATATACGTATCATCTTTGATGGGAAGAGAAGAGAGGTAGGGAAGAAAAGGTGGAAGAAGTGGATTATGCTTAATGATTATGATGCTTGCATTCACATGTATGCATAATTTATTACATTTCACATGTCATATTTTATTATGTTTCCTACAAGCTTAAGCTTACGTTGTTATTTTCTGTTTCTATGAAATAACAAAACAAGTGATCTAGGCAAGACTATAGTTGAAGATTAGATCGGACTCAAACCATTCCTTATCACCTTGGACATGGGACATATGGAGGCACCAAAATTTTGATAATAAATTATTTGTAGTTTGAGAACAAATAAATGTTAATGTTAAGAAGTTAAACGATTATTGAGGTTTAATAAATTTGTAGACTCATGACTTATTCATTTTATGCATGCATTAGTGAGGATTGTAATTAGATAAGTTGAAGTTGATATTGTGGTGGATAAAAAAAGTAGCATTTCTATCTTTGAAAGTATTATCTTGTATTCTTATTTTACTTTGGTTTAATGAGAGTAATACGATAAAGATTTTGTATGATGGTTAGGGAGTAATTAAACTAGTGGAAGAAATTAGAAGATGAGCTAAACCATTGAATATTTTCATTTTTTCTCAGTATTTGTTTTTGAATTTTGTTCAGGTGGCTGGCAGGGCATGTTCCGTCGACCGGACCCCCAATCTCGGTCGACTTAACCTGGCTGGAAGACACTCGGTTGATCGGGACACACCCATCAGTCGACCGAAGCTGCTCCTTTCAAAAAAAAAAAAAAGAGGAAGTTTTTAAGACTTTTTAAATATTGAGGTCATCCACTATTTTGAGGACATTGTTTCTAAGTACTAAATTATTGTAAAGGTTGTTTAAATTTTTAAGAAGGAGCAAATGAAGAGTTTTCAAGAAGGAAATTTTAGCCAAAATGGGTTGATTTTAATGAATTTAAGAGATGAAAGTTTTAAATTAATTAAAAGTTGTTTAATTAATTCTACGAAGATCAGGGTGTGACATTGGAGATGTTGGAGATGTTGGAGTAGGTGCTTTGTGGTAACTGGGTAAGATGATAAGTGTGGGCAATACCTGTTTCATTTTCCCTTCTACACTAACATAAATATGTATATATATATTGTAGAGATCCGACTTTTATATATTTATATTTATCTCAAAACATTGTTGTTTGGATAATGGTGGTGACCTGGGAGTAGTAGGATCGCGGTCCGGTTCGGTTCGGTGGACGGTTCGGATAAAAATGGATTAAAGTGAGTGAAGGAGACTTGACTTGCCTTCACTATTTTGGACATAAGTTTTTCCACAAGACGAATTTAGAGGTGAGACTAGAACCATTGGAAAGAGGCCTTCGGGAGCTTTGATTGTCATATAATAACGACCCCATTTCGATTTCGGATAAAAAGTTATGCCCGTTTGAAGTTTGAATTTTTGGCCACAGGTAGATTAGAGCTCAAGCAGTATAATTAGCAGTCGAGCGATGTGTCGCGATACAATTTTTAAAAATCAGATCCGAGAGCCTTTTTTATCATTTTCCTCTTTCCCTTCTCTTTGGATACTTGGCGAAAATGTTAGGGCTCGAAAGTTTGAGACTTTGGATGATCTTGGAGCGCATCTAAGGGCGTGTTTGGTAAGATTAAACAACTTAAACCCTAGGATGTCTTCTCCTTCTTCTCTTTTCTTATCTTTTTATGATCTTTTCCATGTTCTTGGCTAGGGTTTTGGGTTCTTGGAGCTTGGTTTCGGTTTCTCTGCCCTTGAGGTAGGATTTACACTAACTTTGAATAAATGGTACCTTTATGTGATTATTTTGGAGTCTTGTGTGTGTTGGGTGAAAAACCTGTAGCCTAGAGCTAGATTTTGGAGATTTGGAACCCTAGGTTGTGATATTTGGGGCTTTGTTGGTTTTTATCCATTTATTGGGCATTTTGATCTATTTTATTTATCAAGTTTATTAAAACTTAAATTTGGAGTAAACCTCCACATTGGAGCTTTTGATGGATTTTTGAGCTTTAATCTAAGAATTGGGGCTTTTTAGATTTGAAGTTCTAGGATTACACATTGATGCTTTTAGAGCATTATAAAGGTTATTTAGTGGTCATATGACTTGTGTTTGGTAAGAAACCTCAAATGTTCGGTTGTGGGAGTTTGTGCTTAATATAATATTTAAACACTTTATTATAGTTTGAATTTTGTTGAGGATTTAAGTTATCTCTAATACTTGTTGATGTCTTCTAAAGTATTACAATTATATTTAAGTGTTTGTCCCTTGCTTTGAGTGGAATTTGCCTACGCGTGGGACATGGTAACTTCGGTTTTGGGTTGATTTGTCAGTGTCGGCTCTCTTTGAAAATTAATTCTTGATAAGGGTTATTTATTAAACACGTTGTGTTTTATGTGGGATAAGAACATGATGGAAGGTTACTTTCGTTACCTTGGGTTAAGTTCACATGATTAGAGTAATGGGAACCTTGGTTAAGTGTTGGATAGTAAGGGTCCACTGGTGGCTTAGGCACCTTGAATTATGTTTGAGCCTTGTTTGATAATTTAAGTTATTTCGATTCTTGTTGATACCTTGTAGAGTATTAGAGTTATAGTCGTGGCTCACTTGAATTTGGACGAAATCCGTTTATGTTCTTGAAGTGAGAATTTTTTCTATGTGTTAGTTGGTGTGTTCAATTACTTTGAGGATCGGGGTGTGATAAGGACTATCTTTTAGGCTTGTAGATGTTCCATGGAGATAGAATCATCGTACGATGTCATTCCTATTAACTTGGGTGAATTTCACATGATTGGGGTTATGTGAGCTTTGGCTAAGTGTTAAGACTTGGTTGGTTGATTACACATTGAGGCTTAAGGCATTTGTCTTGCCCCTCGTGGTTTGTGAGATGAGGTTTATAGCATGTGAGACTTAAGGCCTAGTGCCTAAAATTTATAACCTTGATGCGTACTTGAGATTTAAGAAATGTGAGATTTGTACCTTGTAGACCGTGGTCTAAAGGTCATCATTTGTGGTTGATGGTTTATAACATTTCGCTTGTAACTCGTTACTAGTTACGGTAGTTGGAGACCTATGGTTGGGATTAGTCACTCGCGACTTGTAATTTATGGCTCATTGCTTATTGTTTGTGATTGTGGTTCAAGACAGAGACTTAGAATGTGTGATTAGGAATTCTTATCCTATGACTTGAAGCTTATTTTTGGATTGATGAGTTGGTGTGATTCGAGGCTTGGAGGTTGAGGCTCGTGCTTGTAGGCTTATTGCTTTATTGACTATTGTAGTGACGTGGGCAGTGGCGGGTAGTTAAGTTACCCTAATGACACACATATCGTGCCTCTGATTTTGATATCATACTTGTTGATATTTGGATTGCTGTTGCTGTTGAACCTATAACATTATACCCATATGTTGTGTTCAATGTTGATCACAGTTTTGGTGATCCATAGGCTCCTTTTTTAGCAGCCTATGCTTTGGAGTTTGAGGTTTATTATTGGATGATCGGTATTGGTATCCTTGCACATTATGATTGCGGTTGCATGTGAGTTGATCCTTGTGATCTGTTGGTGCACATTTCTTGTGTCTTTATGCTTTTATGTGATGGATGTTTGTGATGTGGATGTGGGGTCTAGAGAGGGGTAGGGGTGGAGTCTCAAGCTTCCATCTAGCGTTGAAGTGAGCCGTGTGGTTGGTCCACGTTGACTTATTCCATGGGCGGTGTACAATGGAAGATGGCCACTTCCCCAATACACATTGAAGTGAGCCGTATGATTGGCCCACGATCGGAGTTCCGTGAGGGTTGTACAATCGAGATGAGACTCACCGTCCACCCATGGTCCGTTCCACGGGTGTGTGTGTGTGTGTTTGTACACGTAAGGTTTACGAGGTATGGTATGTGACATAGCTTGTCTACTTTACAATACATGGTGGTGTCGTGTGTGTATGTATGCGTAATGTGTATAAGCTATGGTATGGGACATATCTTGTCTACTTTACGATACATGATGCTTGGTTTGGATTATGTGTACATTATTTATTAATGAGTATGGGCTTGATACTACATACCATGGGTATATATATATGCATATACTCTCTACATGACTTGATACGGTAGATGTGAGATTCGGTTTGATCATCGACTCGGTTATAACACGGATTGTGATCGTGGTGCAGTCGTATGTACATGGTCATACATTTCAGTTATGGTTCGAGGAGCCATGTATACTTATTCATGCTAGATACACCTTTTTGGTAGAAGGCTCGGGAATTAGCCTTGTTATCCTTGTGGTGTAGATGTTATGAAAGATTAGCATTCCCCTCTAGATTGTATCTAGTTATAGATTAGCATATCCTTGTCACTAACATCTTGTGGATAGTATTCTTTCACCCATATATCTCTGTTGATGATATTTCTATTAGTAATATATTTGTTGTTTGGAGTTATGAGCTTTTAAAGTTTGAGAGGGGTACGGACTGGATAAGTATGGCGATTAGATTCCTATGGGATAAGTTTTGGGGATAACCCCTTAGATCTTTTGTGAGGACTGAAAATGTAGAAACTGTGTTTATGGAAAATGAAAATACAATCTTTTTAAGAAACGTTTTCTTAAAACTAGAGCCATGTGAATACAGTTTTTCTTTAAAACTCGGAACATGGTTCCTACTTTTATTAGTGTAAAAGTATTCACATGCTCGGCTCATATGTTTTACATTTTTATTTATCTTTTAGTGTATTTTCCTATATGAGCTTTCACTCATGACCAACATTTTCAGGTTTTCGCAAGGATGGATTGGCGAACTTGAGACATGCAAACATTTCCACTTTTGTTTCTACATGCACTATGGTTTGACATGTTGTACATGTTATATGGTTTGTAGTTTAGTTTTATTAGTTATTCTTTGTTAGGTTGTATGGCTATAAGGCACTTTTATACTTCGGTCAATTAGTAAGTTTGGAGTAGCTAGCTTATTTCTCTTGGAGTTTTTAGCAGCTTATTTATTATGGTTTCTTTGTGGGTTGTAAGTGCGTTGGAGCCACCCACCTTGTAAATTGAGGTTTGAGATGCATGTTGTAGCTTAGATTAGCCTAGTTTTGCAACATGTGCGAGTTGTTGATATTCAGATTGTCCTGGTGCATTTTTTATAGGTTGTTGAAATTTTGGATAGTGACAAAACAGGAGAAACTCTGCCAAAATTTCTAAAAAATTCCAGAGTTAGATTATTTAGAGTCTTAGATCCATGAGTGATCTATTGAGCTTTTGGATTATTATATGGGATGTTTATTGGATTAGGTCAGGACGTTACAGATGGTATCAGAGCATAGGTTAGAATACCTTGGAATCATGGGGAAATGTTAACCACGAGGAGTGTGTTGGTGGTGGACATTGGTATTAGGCATGCTTAAGTTAGTACGAATAGGAGGTAGTTGTATAGTGGACCTAGATCTCGTGTGTTAGATCCTATGTGTTAGGTGTTATGTGCTATGTGATGCATGTTATGTATGTGTGCATGGAGGTAGGGTTCTGAGGGTGCTATTTCTTGCTTCGGCATCCACTTTACTGGTTTGGGGTTCCATTTAGAAAGGCGCCTAGCTAACGCCCATTCTAATTCGAAATCTAGACGGGTGGTTCGGGTTGAGATATCATTCCAAAGAATGTCCTTAGTATATATTATATGTTTATGTGATGCATAGTTTCTAAGTGTTTACTTGATTCTGTACGTGCTTAGATGCGGATAGGATACGATAAGAGATCTTGTAGCGGTGATGGTTGGCGATTGAGTGTAGTCGGCGTGCCATGGGACGAGTTTTGTGGTAGTGATTCCCGTTAGTATCCCCCTTTACGTACAGGCATGATTATTATAGTATTGTTCACATTTGGTGTATAGATGGTTTGAGACCCGAGGGCATTGTTGGTATAGACGAGTGAGAAGTGTGTTCACCCGGTGATGATGTAGTAGTAATGTGCTTGATGGTTGACAGTCTTAAGAGTTGGATTGTTTTTGAACCATGGCGTGAAATTTCGAGGACAAAATTTCTTAAAGGTGGGGAGGGTGGTAGAGACCCGACTTTTATATATTTATATATATCTCAAAACGATGTCGTTTGGATGACAGTGGTGACCCGGGAGTAGTAGGATCACGGTCTAGTTTGGTTCAGATAAAAATTGATTATAGTGAGTGAAGGAGACTTGACATACCTTCACTATTTTGGACATAAGTTTTTCCACAAGATAAATTTAGTAGTGAGACTAGAACAATTGGAAAGAGGACTTCCAGGGCTTCGATTTGCATATAAGAGCAACCACGTTTCAATTTCAGATGAAGAAGTTATGCCCGTTTGAAGTTTGGATTTTTGGCCACGGGTATATTAGCGCTCGAGCGGTGTGTCGCGATATAGTTTTTAAAAATCAGATTCGAGAGTCTCTTTTTATCATTTTCCACTTTCCTTTCTCTCTCTATACATGCCGAAAATGTTAGAGCTCGAAAGTTTGAGACTTTGGATGATCTTGGAGAGCATCTAAGGGCGTCTTTGGTAAGAATAAGCAACTTAAACCCTAGGATTTTTTCTCTTTCTTCTCTTTTTTTTTTTTATCATTTTGTGATCTTTTCCATGTTCTTGGCTAGGGTTTTGGGTTCTTGGAGCTTCCTTGAAGCTTGGTTTCGGTTTCTCTTCCCTTGAGTATGATTTGCACTAACTTTGAATAAATTGTACCTTTATGTGATAATTTTGAAGTATTGTGTGTGTTGGGTGGAAAAAACTAAAGCCTAGAGCAAGATTTTGGAGATTTGGACCCTAGGTTGTGATATTTGGGGCTCTGTTGGTTTTTATCCATTTATTGGGTATTTGGATCTATTTTACCTTGCTAGTTTATTAAAACTTAGATTTGGAGTAAACCTCCACATTGGAGCATTCGGTGGATTTTTGAGCTTCAATATAGGAATTGGGGCTTTTTGGATTTGAAGTTCTAGGAATACATATTGATGGTTTTAGAGCATTATAAAGGTTATTTATTGATCATATGACTTGTGTTTGGTAAGAAACCTCAAATGTTTGGTTGCGGGAGTTTGTGCTTAATATAGTATTTAAACACTTTATTATATGTTTGAATTTTGTTGAGAATTTACGTTATCACTAATACTTGTTGATGCCTTCTAAAGTATTTAAACACTTTACTGGTTTGAGGTTCCATTTAGAAATGCGCCTAGCTAACGCTCATTCTACTTGGAAATCTAGATGAGTGGTTTGGATTGAGATATTATTCTAAAGAATCTCCTCAGTATGTATTACATGTTTATGTGATGCATAGTTACTAAGTGTTTACTTGATTCTGTATGTGCCTAGATGCGGATAGAATACGATAAGAGATCTTGTAGCGGTGATGGTTGGCGACCGAGTGTAGTCGGCGTGCCATGGGACGAGTTTTGTGGTAGTGATTCCCGTTAGTATCCTCCTTTACGTAGATGAATGATTATTATGGAATTGTTCACGTTTAGTGTACAAATGGTTTGAGGCCCGAGGGCATTGTTGGTATAGACCAGTGAGAAGTGTGTTCACCTGGTGATGACGTAGTAGTAGTGTGCTTGATGGTTGGCAGTCTTAAGAGTTGGATTGTTTTTGGACCATGGCGTGAAATTTCAGGGACGAAATTTCTTAAAGGTGGGTAGGGTTGTAGAGACCCGACTTTTATATATTTATATTTACCACAAACCGATGTCTTTTGGATGATGGTGGTGACCCGAGAGTAGTAGGATCGCGGTCCGGTTCGGTGAATGGTTCGGATAAAAATGGATTAAGGTGAGTGAAGGAGACTTGACACACCTTCACTATTTTGGACATAAGTTTTTCTAAAAGAGGAATTTAGAGGTGAGACTAGAACCATTGGAAAGAGGACTTCTGGGGCTTCGATCTTCATATAAGAATGACCCCGTTTCGAATTTCGGATAAAGAAGTTATGCCCATTTGATGTTTGGATTTTTGACCACGGGTAGGTTAGCGCTCGAGCGGTGTGTCGAGACACAGTTTTTAAAAATCAAATCCGAGAGCCTCTTTTTATAATTTTCCTCTTTTCCTTCTCTCTGTATACATGGAAAAAATGTCATGGCTCCAAAGTTTGAGACTTTGGATGATCTTAGAGAGCATCTAACGGCGTGTTTGGTAAGATCAAGCAACTTAAACTCTAGGATTTCTTCTCCTTCTTCTCTTTCCTTATCTTTTTGTGATCTTTTCCATGTTCTTGGCTAGGGTTTTTGGTTCTTGGAGCGTCCATGGAGCTTGGTCTCGGTTTCTCTCCCCTTGAGGTAGGATTTGCACTAACTTTGAATAAATTGTACCTTTATGTGATTATTTTGGAGTATTGTGTGTGTTGGGTGAAAAACCTAAAGCCTAGAGCTAGATTTTGGACATTTGGAACCCTAGGTTGTGATATTTGGAATCCTAGGTTTGTTGGTTTTTATCCATTTATTGGGTATTTTGATCTATTTTACCTTGCTAGTTTATTAAAACTTTGATTTGGAGTAAACCTCCACATTGGAGCTTTTGGTGGATTTTTGCCCTTAAATCTAAAAATTTGGGCTTTTTGGATTTAAAGTTCTAGGATTACACATTGATGATTTTAGTGCATTATAAAGGTTATTTAGTGATCAAATGACTTGTGTTTGGTAAGAAACCTCAAATGTTGGTTTGCGGGAGTTTGTGCTTAATATAGTATTTAAACACTTTATTATATGTTTGAATTTTGTTGAGGATTTAAGTTATGTCTAATACTTGTTGATGCCTTCTAAAGTATTACAATTATATTTAAGTGTTTGTCCCTTACTTTGAGTAGAATTTGCCTACACGTGGGACATCGTAACTTCGGTTTTGGGTTGATTTGTGAGTATAGGCTCTCTTTGAAAATTAATGCTTGATAAGGGTTATTTATTAAACACGTTATGTTTTATGTGGCTTAAGAAAATGATGGGAGGTCACTTCCTTTACCTTGGGTTAAGTTCACATGATTAGAGTAATGGGAACCTTGGTTAAGTGTTGGATAGTAAGGGTCCATTGGTGTCTTAGCCACCTTGAATTTTGTTTGAGCTTTGTTTGATAATTTAAGTTATTTTTTATGCTTGTTGATACCTTGTAGAGTATTAGAGTTATAATCGTGGCTCACTTGAATTTGGGCGAAATTCGTTTATGTTCTTGATGTGAGAATTTCGTCTAAGTGTTAGTTGGTGTGTTCGATTACTTTGAGGATCGAGGTGTGAAAAGGACTATCTTTTAGGCTTGTTGATGTTCCATGGGGATAGAATCATCGTAGGATGTCATTCCTATTAACTTGGGTGAATTTCACATGATAGGGGTTATGTGAGCTTTGGCTAAGTGTTC
>JAULLE010295688.1:0-11516 GCA_035668155.1 Sarracenia purpurea
TAGGTGGAAAATAAGAGGATATATTTTGTGTTTATTTTAGGAGAGAGAATTATCTTGTTTCCTAATTGTTAAACATGAATATATATTCTCACTTTTGGAGGATTTGTCATGATCTTGCATTATTTCATAAGACTCCATAAACCCTGAAAACAAACCCTGGCCGCCGCCCCTCCTTGTCCCTCCTCTCTTGGTTCGGATTTTTGGAGCCCCGTTGGAGAAAAAAGAATGTGTGTTTGAAGCCAAGAACAATCATCTCGGATCGGCGCCCACTCGTTGGAGACGGTACGTGCCGGGGAATACGCGAGAAGATTCCGAGGTGGCCTCTCCTATAGTTTGGATCACTCAAAATCCTACGATGGGATTTCATTCGATAATGATTTTTAAACCTTGTATGCGCCTCGATTTAAGTTTCATGAAGAACACCTGTTTTAATTAAAAAAATATTTTTTTTAAACTCTTCCGCTCGCCGGCTCCAACACCTACCACATTCATGGATCTTATGAATCACATTTTCCAACAGTATTTGGATCAGTTTGTGGTGGTATTCGTGGATAACATTCTTATTTATTCACCAACCAAGAGGAGCACAAGGACCTTTTGTGTATTTCCTTGCAATTATTGAGGGACCACCGGTTATGTGCCAAGTGTGAGAAATGTGAGTTTTGGCTTTCTGAAGTCAAATTTCTAGGGCATGTTGTATAGGGTGAAGGAGTAGTGGTGGATTCATCTAAGGTTGATGGGGTGATGACTTGGGAACTACCAAAAATAGTATTTGATATTTGGAGTTTCTTAGGCCTTGTGAGCTACTACCGTTGATTCGTAAGTGACTTTTCTCATATAGCAGCGCTGATGACATGCCTTACTCGTAAGGTTGTTATGTTTGTTTAGAGTGATGATTATGATTTGGCCTTCCAAGAGTTGAAGAAAAGGCTGACTAGTGCTCCAGTTTTGATTATACCAAAGCGAGGATTAGAGTATACAGTTTATTGTGATGCTTCACAAGAGGGCCTAGGTTGCGTGCTGATGTAAACTATGTGATGTAGTTGCTTACAGATCTCAATAGTTAAAGATCCATGAGGAGAACTACCTTACGCACGATTTAGAGTTAGCAATGGTTATGTTTGGGCTAAAGATTTGGAGGAACTACATCTATGGGGAACGTTTTGAGGTATTCTTCGATTATAAGAGTTTTAAGTACCACTTTTCATAAAAAGATCTGAATATGAGGTAGAGGAGGTGGATGAAGTTCATGCGTGACTATGATTTTGACCTGTAGTACCATTCAGGCAAGGCCAATGTGGTGGATGATGCTCTTAGGCAAGAAATCGTTGAGTTCCCTCGTGCATATTGCCATTCAGGAATGGAATATGATGGGTGAGATCGGTGAGTTCGATCTATGCATATGTGATTCTGGGGACCACGCGACATTATTTACCATTGTTTCTCAGCCTTCTCTTACAGCTCGGGTGAGGAAGTCCCAACTGGAGGATGCCGAGTGTGTTATGTATCGAGAGCAGATGGCTAGTGGTGAGGGTATCACGGAGTGGACCATGCATGAGGATGGCAGTTTGAGGTTTGTGGGAGGATCTTTGTTCCTGAGACATGTCGTGACAAGGTGTTGTGGTAGTTTTACTATTCGTGCTTAGCGGTGCATCTCGGGAGCATAAAGATGTACCACAATCTCTGTAGACAGTTCAACTGGAGAGGGATGAAGAGAGACATTCTGTTATTTGTGTCACGGTGTTTCACTTGCCAACAAGTGAAAGCAGAGCATCAAAGGCCAGCCAACTTGCTCCAACCCTTACCTATATTTGAGTGGAACTGGGAGCACGTGACTATGGGTTTCATGACCGGACTACTGAGATTACCGAAAGGGCATGACATAGTGTGGGTTGTGGTTGATAACTTGACTAAATCCACACATTTTTTTTCTAATCCATCTGACTGACTCGATGGATAGACTGGGTCATTTATACTCCAGTGAGATCATTTCTTTGCACAGGGTGCTTGTTTCTATCATTTCATATCGGGTCCCACGTTTATCTTCACGTTTCTGGAGGAACCTACAGTCGGCCATGGGGACTAACTTTCTATTCAGTACAGCCATTCATCCTCAGATGGATGGGCAGTCCGAGCGTACTATATAGATCTTGGAGGATATGTTGAGGGCGTGTGTATTGGATTTTTGAGGATCTTGGTAGGATCACCTACCCTTGGTAGAGTTTTCCTACAACAATAGCTATCAGTTGTGCATACATATGGCACCTTTTGAGGTGTTGTATGGTAGGCTGTGTAGGTCACCAGTGTGTTGGGCATACATGGGAGAGTCCATCTTACCGAGACCAGATTTGATCATGGAGATGATTGAGAAGATTGTGACCATCCGACAACGTTTGATTACAGTGTAAAACCACCAGAAAAGCTATGCTAATACAAGGCAACGACAGTTGGATTTTGAGGTAGGAGATTATGTCTTCCTACGAGTTTCCCCTCGGAGGGGGGTGATAAAGCTCGGCAAGAGTGGAAATTTATCTCCACGCTTTATCGGGCCCTTTATGATTGAGAAGAGAGTCGGGGTAGCGACATATCATCTTGCTTAACCTCCCCAGTTATCTTCTGTGCATGACATTTTTCACATCTCTATGCTATGGAAGTATGAGCCGGACCCTTCACATGTTCTTGATTGGGCTGATCTTAGAGTGTAGAATGATGTTATGTATAAGGAGCGACCCATACAAATTATTGACTCAAGGGAGCAAGTTTTGCGGGGGGAAAACGTTATCATATGTCCAAGTGTTATGGCAACACTACAGCGAGGACGAGGCGACGTGGGAACAGTAGTCCTTTGTGTGAAAAAGATACCCGAAGTTGTTTTCTTCATAAGGTATGTTGATTTCGAGGAAAAAATCTCCTTATTGGGGGAGGTTGTATTATCATGAACCGTTTCAATTTTTACTTTGATTCAAACCGGTTTACCAAACTTTAAAACTTCTTCTTAAACCGGTTAAAATTTTGGTGGAAACAAAAATTTGTTCTTGATTCGGGGTCTCATGATATTACCGTTTCTTTTGGAACCTCAGGAATATTATTCTAGGGTATCGGATCAGGTTTGGTAACTTTTGGATCGAAAATGGGCCTCAATTTTACAAATTTCCAATCGGGTAAACTAGCAAGGTCCGCTCGAGCGAACCCATGGTCGCTTAAGCGGTCTAGGTCAGTTGAGCTTTATAAGTTATGGGTTTGAGGTGTTGTGGATCATTAATTACATTTCACTCTCTCTCTCTCTCTAGACTTGAGGAGTAGCTAAGGGGAAGATCTAGGGCTTATGAGAAGTCACCTTGCTTGATCTTTAGGCCTTGTTTGGTAAGGAATTCATGGTTTAATATTGTAGATTCTTGATTTTCTTCTATTCCTTGACATATTCATCGAACCAATTTGTGATTTTGGTGTTTGTGTCATTCTAGGAACTGTAGAAGGACATTTCCTAGCATCCATAACACTTACAAGGTGGGATATATGCTAATCCCTGACTATTGATTCAATAATTGTTCTATGTTTCGATTTTCGATTGAAAATGTTAGAATATACATGTTGTGATGGATTTTGCCAAACCCTAAATTTATGGAACTTGAAAAGAAGTTACTTTTTATTCCTCTATGTCATGTTTAGAGCATTCCTATCATTTAAATTTGAGAAATGGTTTGGTGAGGCACAAAACGTGAGTAATGCAAAATACAGCAGATATCGGAGTTTGACGAGTTTAAACTTGTGATTTCGAAAAAATAGTTAGTTTTTATACTACTATAACATGATTGGAACATGCTTATTCTTTCGATTTGGAAATCGAACAAGTGCTGCGTGAAACGTGCCCAAACGGGCTAGGGCTCGACTTGGAAAAATTTAGGGAAAACGGGGTTTTCGGTTCACAACCTTAAAATTGACTTAGGTTATATAAAATTGAAGTTTAATGGGGCGCATGTGGATAAAAATATCTATATGCTATATGTTGGGTTTTGACACCTAGCTTGACAATTTTTGACAAACTCTATGTTTGTCCCTTACCACATGACAATCGGTGTAGATATAAGCGTTGCGAGACATCTTATGAAAGGATAGGAATACATGTGTCATCGCATGTCATTTGGGTTGTGGTAGATATCCTGGCATAGTATATCCTTTGCAAAGTTGATATCCTTGTGTAGTATATCTTGTGAGTTGTAGATATTCCTACGGTAGAATATCGTGCATATTGATCGTGATATCCCTATTGTATAATATCATGTACATGGTGGATATTCTTATTGTGTATATCCCCTGTGTTGTGATATCCTTGTTGTAGAAAATCATGTACATTGTGGATATCCTCATTGTGCATATTCTATGTGTTATGATATCCTTGTTGAGGATATTAGGTGGCTTAGTAAGGTCATGCAAGCTTCAGTGACGTGTGGTTGTTGTTAGAGCAAGTTGTGGTGGCGTACGGTCACAATAGTAGTTAGCTCGTTATGAGTCATGTGGGCGTGGCCCACCTCTTCGGTTAAAGGCCGTAAGTTTGTGAGCTTGGTTGGTTAACTCTGAGTGAGTTATACGGGGGCGGTCCACCACCTCGGTTAATGGCTGAAAGTTTGTGTGCATGGATGTTGGACTCTTTGTGAATTACATGGGGACGGCCCACCTCATCTATTAAAGTCCATAAGTGTGCGAGCTTGGTGTGTGAGTTATACGGGGGCGACCCACCTCCTCTGTTAAAGCCCGTAAGTTTCTGAGCATGAAAGGGTGAGAACGTTGGGTAAGTGTAAACGTGATTATATTCTCGTAGGTGTTAGAAGGATGGTTGTGTGGATGTGGAGAATAACTTGTGAAATGTTTACCCACAAAATGGTTATGCACGTATGGGTTTTGGTTAGTGGAAAATGATAGTTTTCATGTAAATGTTTAACATTTACAACTGCTACATAACCTTCCTCACATATTGTTCATGCATTCTTTGATTATTATATATCATGTGAGCCTTGGATTCATGTTGTTTTATGATAACATTTCAGGTAATAGGGACAATGCGGTATTAGGCTAGTCGATGATAGCTTGATGCCTTTCTAAACACTTGAGCTTTGGGACCTATTGTGGATGCATCTAATTTCTCATTTGTCATAGTGGATGATTGTATCTTATACTGTTTTCATTTCAGTTTAAACTGTTTTAAGTCCTTAGGGACTATAAACATGATATGCATGCTTGGTGACAATCCTGGGTGCCCTTGGTTTTATTTGGGTGTATGTAAAGGTGGGGTTTTGGTGGTTGCATGTTCGAGGGGTTTTGGTTTAGTTTTAATTAACTTTGTGTACCAAAACATCTATATTTCATGCTTATTGTCTCAAGGCTTCTATTTTCATTACTTTAATGTTTTAAGGCTGCTTTTGGGTACAGTTGAGATGGTTATGGATTGATTTGGAGAATCTTATGCTGAGGATTTAAAACATACATCTCTATAGATTTTTCTAAACTTTAACATTTTTCACTGGTTTTCGTGTTTCATCAAGCTATAAAACATAGTAGTTTCGACTTGCAAACTTTTTGAAGTGCCTTAACTACCTTATATATACTACATCATGTCTTTGGAAATAAAAAATCAGGTTTTTGAGCTAAAAATATATCGCGGTATTTAGGCTTAAAATGTTCTTTCTGTAACCACCGCTCGAGCTTGAGCGGTCCCTAGGCTTCAAATTGATAAAGTTTGTGTTTAAAACTTGGGCTTTGGGTGATGGTTCGGCGCTTAGTCATTCCATTCATAGAAGAATCTTTTACATGTTTAATCTTGATATGAGGTCCATAAAATATGAGATTTATATCATGTAAGAAAATAAAGATTTTCTTTAATCGAATTTGAGGTTAACATCGCTGGTTCTTGTGGTTTCTTTTATCTATAAATATTAATGTCCCAGGGTAGGATGTTACAATAATCATGTAAATTATGATATATGCATCAATACGTGTCATAGATCCCATTTAATCAATCAAATTGATAATCTAACTCAAACATGGTTTCTTTTGTCAAACACACACCGAGTCTAACCAAAACACGGTTCCTCTCATCAAATACACACACTAAGCCCAACCTAAACATGATTCTTCTCATCACACGCACATCGAGTCCAATCTAAATATGGTTCCTCTCGCCAAATACACAACAAACTCTTGGGCCAAGCACTTAAACACATGACTTAAGGTTTAATTATTCACAATTTTAACTATTGAATTACCATGATTCTCCAAACTAACCCACTACATGTAATAGCTATAGAAACAAGTTACGACAATCCCCACCTGCATCTGTAATGTCCCGGACCTAGTTTACACGTGTGATGTGGTTAGGCACGCTTTGAATAGCCTTGGGCTGGGTGATCATGGACCGTTTTGGGATTTAAGCATTAATACAAATCGGCGTTCGTTCGTTTTTCTGAGAAACTGGTTAAAATTTTTCAAAGAATTAAACTTTATTGACAATTCGGGGTTCAATGATCACGCCATTTGTTTTGTTAGCTTCGTTATACTTTTCTTAAGTGTTGGTTAAGTTTGAGAAGGTTCGTTCGTTATACTTTTCTCCGTCACACCTTCACTATTTCGGGTATAACTTTACCTACAAGAGGAATTTTGATGTGAGGCTTGCACCATTAGAAAGAGGACTTTTGGGGATTTGAATTGCATAAAAAAAAGACCCAATTCTGAGTTCGGATGACAAAGTTACGCTTGTTTGAAGTTTCTAGTTTTGGCTGCTCACAAGAGTGCGCTGGACGCGTGCTCGAGCGTAGAACGTTGGTGAGGGTTTTAAAAGTTATGGGTTTCTTGGCTTCTCTCATAAGTTTCACCTCCTTTTCTCTCCTCCTTCTCTCTAGGACGAAAAACCATGACCTAGGGCATGGATTTACGAAGCTTTGGAGGATCTTGCTTGGATTCCGACACCGCACGCGTGTTAGGGAGATCGAGGGCTATGTTTTCACCGAGCCAGAATTTGGATTCGACGATTTTGACGGGCGTCTTTTTGGTAATTTCTCGTTTGGAACGTCTTAGAAGGTAGGAATCAACTTACTCTCAAACTTTTCCTTCTTTATGTATGGGTAATTTCAAATTTTTATGCTTAAATATTCAAAATTAAGGTTTTATAGCTTATATTGTATTTTTCGGGGTCCGAACCCCAAGATTTTTGGTATCTTTTTGCTTTTGTTTGCTTATGTGTGTGATTAGAAGCTTTGTGTCTTGTTAGATTCGAGATTTGGCTTTGTTAGCTTAGATTTTGTTATTTGCGAGATTTTACAATTTTGTGCCTTTTTCAGGCTTAGGATTTACGGAATGTAAAATAAGTTAGTTTTCTGTGATCAGCGTTAGATTTGTGACGTATCAGTATTTTTAGAATTTTTATTGCATATCGTATGCTCAAATCATGTACAACGGGTTATTTGCAGATATTATGCTTTTTCGGGTCTAAAATTTGTTGTTTCTGAATTTTGTTAGTTTTCCTTGCAAGTTAATGAGATTGTCACCTGCTATAATTTTTGGAATTTAGAACTGATTATCGATATGAGATTTGTGTACAAATTTTGTGAACTCCAAGTATAGTGTTGTGGATTTATGAAATTAGTAGCACTTTTCTTGTGGTTAGCTTTTATCGTGCGTTTTGATGGAGTCTGACTATATAGTTTTGATATAACGATTTGTGGATTAAGTAAAGATTAGTTACATATCCATGGTTACGTGTTATGTTCTTAATACTATTTAGAACCTTGTTTTAATTATGATTTAATTATTTGGTTGCTTCCTTTATAGAGTATGATGTTGATGTTATTCGAGATTTGAGGTTAGAACGGTTGGTTCTACGGATCTTCATGAGATTGGGCAACGGTATGCCAGGGAGATTGTTGAGAATGGGCAACGGTAAGCCCGAATTGATGGACTTGGGTGCGTGTGTTGTTTGTGTTTTATGTATATATCTAAAACCGACATATTTTTCGGTGGCGTGAATTTCAAATGTGTGTAAAACATAGTATGGGACATGATTTATACGACATTTGGGATGCACACCTACCTTGAGTGATTACCTGACGCTTTTCTCGATCTTCTCCTATCTTAGACATGTATTTTTCATAGTACAGTGACTGTTCCTGTACTTGTTTGCTTGGGGGGGAAGTCAGGACTATTATGCGTGATATGTGTCCAAAGATAGGAAGGAGGTCAATTCGTGTATATCTATGTACTTATATCTTTTTATCTTGCTTAGTGATATATGTTTCAACTATTTTTCCTTTAAATCATGATATGCTATAACCTATTTTCTGTTATGGTTAAATCTTATTTGCATAATCTCATGTCATCTTCATAACGCATGTCTAGTTCGATATTAGTTTGTTTCCTACAAGCCTGTGGCTCACGTGTCTCTGACACACAGGTGATCGCAGCAAGGAGGTAGTGGACTGATGAGGAGGACCTTGAAGACTTTCTTTTGCTCTACATCATGTTGGCAACCTGTTTATGCCTTTTATGTTGTTTTTTTGCTAAACTCTCCTTTGGCTTGTATCCCTTTGAACTTGTAGTAGTTTTGGGGAACCTTGTAACTTTTCTACGTTTTGATCTTGTACATCTCTATATCTTTTGTCTTGTACCTTTCCTTATATAGGTTCATCGTTTCTCGTTTAGTTCTTTTATTGCATCCATATATTGCTTGTGGTGAGATTAATATACTTGGAGAGTTTTCTGGTTCCGTTTGGTTTGTTTTAGTGCCCGATGAGATTGCTTGATGTTTAAGTTTTTTCTTTCATGATTTCTTTAAATAAAAGATTGGATTTTTGGGTTTTGAACATTCAGTGGAAAAAACCCACTGGTGGTCCCGCGCTCGAGCGGGGTCCCATTTTCTGGTTCTCCGAAAAATGTTGGTTTTTGATAAAAACTTTGGGGGTTTGTTGCAAGATTTTGAGACCTTTTTAAAGCTTATTATTTATAGTATTTTCTATATAAAATGGTCTCCTTGGTTAAGGCTTGTTTGGGTTCAAACTGTTTTAAAACTTAAATGATTTTCTTAAGTTTTAATTAGTACATTTTTGGTTTCGATTTCATTAGGCTTTTGGCTTGGGTTTAGGGTTAGATTCTAGTACACCAAGGGTCGGGGCATTACAAGTGGTATCAGAGCTCTAGGTTCGAACACCTAGGAACCGTGGGGTTAGTTTAGGCGAAAGGGTTGTTTGCATGTTTCAATCATGTACTGATTGCTTGTTTGAGTTTGCGACTTGTTGTACTTGCGCTTGCTATGTGTTATGTGAGCATGAGGAGAAGACTTGAGGATGATTTGTCTTGCATTTAACATCCGTTGTACTTATTTGGTGTTCAAGTTAGGAAAGCGTTTGGCCAACGTTTCTTCTAATGAGAAAACCAAATGGGTTAACCGGATTGACTTATCATTCCAATGGTTCTATCCCTGTAAGTGTTATTTGCTTTGGTGTTACCTATTTGATATTTTATGTTAGGATTTGTTTAATGCTCCATCTTCCTCTAGCTTTCATATAGAGTTATGCCGCTGTGCCGTAACTAAGGTTGAGGAGGATGTGGTCGAGGACGAGTGGATGATCATGAGTTCGAGGAAGAGGACGCACATATTCAGCAAGATCCAGTTGGGCAGGAGATTCCAGTTCTTCTGGAGTGCCGTAGAGGATATTCACCCACAGCTAGATCCAGCAGTGAACGATGCTCATATTCATCAAGAGCTGGTACAGTAGGATGACGTTTTGCAACGATTGCTCATGACGATGCAGGCTTGGATGGAGACGACGAGGGGAGGAGACTGAGCCCCCGAGCCACAAAATGTTGTGGCTATGCGAGATTTTTAACGTCTGGATCCGCCTTCTTTCTCTGGGGAGCCAGACCCTATGCTGGCAATGGAGTGGTTCGAGATAGTTAAGCTGATCTTGGATACCTTGCATGTGGAGGATGACTTGAGGGTGGACATTGCTACCTTTCAGTTAAGAGGAGGCGCACGCGAGTGGTGGAAGTTTATTAGGAGAACTATCGACGGCACCTGGGCTTCTTTCGAGAGAGTCTTTTGGGAGAAGTATTTTTCGCAGTCCACCAAGGACAGATTTAGAGAGGAGTTTCTCGGCTTTGCACAGGAGGGTTTATCGGTCCTTCAGTACGAGGCACGATTCGCCAGCTTATCCCGTTATACACCAGCGATCATATCGACTGAGGTGTTACGTGTCAGATGCTTCGAGAGAGGGCTTCGACCGTCCATCAGGGACAGGATGGTGGCCGTGGACATTCACTCATACACGAAAGTAGTTGAGACGGCGATACGGGTAGAGACTTCATTAGTGGATAGCTGGAGATCTAGGGAGTTGAGGACGCAGAAGACGTGTTCGGGCACGCCGTTAGGGGAACGTCAGCAGAAAAGGCAGAGGTTTGGGAGTTCTACGCCTTCATTATAGGGATCACAACAGCCGCTTCTTATCACGGCAGGATCATCCACAGTATCTTCTGAGCGTTTAGACCTACAACAGAGGGTATGCTATCATTGCAAGCAGACGGGGCACATTCTGCGGGACTGTCCACAGAGGAGCTCAGGACATAGTCAATCTCATAGTGCGAGCCAGAGCCAGACGAGACTCCCACCTATTTATTACACTTGCGGAAGAGAGAGCCACATCAGCAGGCATTGCAGGCAGGGAGGCAGTACACAGAGAGCGACACTGGGGTAGACGAGGTTTGCACCTCAGGGTGATGAGAGTTTCATCCAGGTGCAGCAGCAGCTACAAAGACACCCGCCAGTACATCTACAGTGGGAAGTACATTTCGGTATATGATATGTCGGCCAGAGTCTTCACAGACAACAGTGTATTCCATGCATTCATCGTAATGTCTTATACGTGTGTATATTTGTTGCGGCGTAGTGCTTTTACGACGAGTCTGCAGAGGGTGAGGGTCGTGAGTTATGGGTTACGTTTTGTTCTTTTAGTGGTGGATGCCCACGTTTTTATTTGTATTCCTACGTGTTTGGTTTTGTTTCGTGCAGTGAGAGGCGTTCGAGTTAGCTTTGGGTAGCCTTGGGCTAGGTGATCATGGACCGTTTTGGGATTTATGCTTTAATTCAAATCGGCGTTCGTTCGTTTTTCTGAGAAATCGGTTAAAAGTTTATAAAGAATTAATGTTTATTGACGATTCGGGGTCCGATGATTGCGACGTTTGTTTTTTTAGCTTCGTTATATTTTTCTTAAGTGTTGGGTTAAGTTTGAGAAGGTTCGGGGTACGAACAGGTCTCCATTTTTTAGTTTTAGGTTGATGCGCAACAGCGGGCGGGTGAGGGGAGACCGTCACACCTTCACTATTTCGGGTATAACTTTTCTTACAAGAGGAATTTTCACGTGAGGCTTGCACCATTAGAAAGAGGACTTCTGGGGATTCGAATTGCATATAAAAAGGACACAATTCCGAGTTTGGATGACAAAGGTATGCTTATTTAAAGTTTTTAGTTTTGGCTG
>JAULLE010296785.1:0-11513 GCA_035668155.1 Sarracenia purpurea
ACATCTCCAACGAATGTGTGATGGAGACCGTAGGATTTATCCGTGAATAAATCATTCTCCCACTTAATATTTTAAAATGATGGTTTTACCTTTTTGTTTATTTTAAAAATTAAACATATTTTAATTATCTGATTAAAACAAATTTGGCTTTAATCAATTAAAATCTCATGTTTAATTTCATTAACACAAACAAAAGGTTTACTTATTTAATTTTGCGAAAAGAAATTAACTACCCGGTTTTTCAAAAGTTTTAATTAATTATCTACTTAACGCAAAAATTAAATAACTTAGCTATCTACTTATTTTCTTTTTTAAAAATTGCTTGGATTAATTATTTTATTAAAAACCATTTTCTTAATATTCCTTGGTTTGTAAAAATCATACATAAAAGAAAAATAAAATAAGATAAAAAATCCATCAATGCAATTAATTAAAACAAATAAATAAACAATTAAAATTAACGACATAAATAAAAACTTAAGTCGTTACAATCCGATCAGTTGATTTAATCATTTAATCCAACGACCTTGGATTAAAGTTCAAACCCTTAGGGTTAAGAAAACCCTAATCGGGCCCCCAAAGGCCCAATATGCCGCTTCAATCGCCGGAGTGCCGCCATAGCCTTGGATCACCACTAGGTCATCGGAAAAAGTCAAAAGTGAAGCCAAACAGCCCTTGCAAAGTTCCTGCCCAGCTGCTGCCAGAGTCACGCACAGCCCATGCTCACGTCTCGGACCCCCGTCCCAGCCGCGCGCGCTGTGCGCATGAACTGACTCAGTCACCTGAGTCCGCGACATAGTCGACTGTGTGGCGACTCAGTCAACTGAGTTCCACCTCAGTCGCCTGTGTCCACGCGCTAGTCCACCTGTCCGCTGCACGTCTCGCGCACTGTTGCTGCACGCCTCGTGCACTGTTACCGCGTCGATGCTTCTACTGCCCCGCACCAGTGCCGCCATATCGCCGCAACCACGATTGCCATCTCGTTGAATCGATCCTCATTTTTCGACCCGATTTACAAAATAAATCCAAAAAAATGAATATAATAAATTTCCATTGGAAAAAACCTATGCCCCACGTAGGAGGCGTACAAAATCCTAATCTCGATTTAAAAATCGTCGGGACATTTTCGATTAAATGCAATAAAATAAAATCCTTACATTCAAGATCGGATCATAACGACTAAAGGCTATAAAACCACGGTTAGCACATAGGCTTATCATGAAAAATGCACGATCGGCCCTGATACCATTGTTAGAGTCGGTGTAGCCGAAGTTTTAAAATTATTTTTCGATCGATTATGGGGCCGTAAAAACTGTAATCTCGCTTTTTCATGAAATGATAAACAGATATGAAGTCGGGATACGAGATATACCTCACGAAACATTGTAGAAAAGTTTCAAATATTGTTCAATGTTGAGTAGAGACCACCTTGCGATCTTCTCGCGTATATCCTGAATGTGCTACAACGATCACGGAGTGTGGGCACCGTATCTAATCGACGCTCCTTATTTTTAGTTTCTTCATACACACCAACCCTCAAAATTGCAAAAACAATGCAAAGAGAAGAGAGGGGAGGCCGGCAGCTAAGGATGTACGGCACACCAAAATTATAACTCATGTTATGTATTTTACTCCGCTTATTTCATATATATATATATATATATATATATATATATATACGCACATATATAGATATATTAATATATCTCTCTTATATGTTCCACACAAAATATATTTATAAAATAATATATAAAATACCTACATACATGTGGCTGGCCAAGGAGAGGAGAGGAGAGAGAGAGAGAGAGAAAATCTAATTTTTCTCCCAAAAAAATCTCCACTAAATATTTACCTACATTATCTTTATTTTCCAAGATATACATTAATATATCTTAACAAAAATATATAGGTAGGGCCAACCACCAAGGGATAAATCCCTAGGTGTGCCAAATACCTAAAATGCCCCTAAATATTTAGTTTAATTCCCCGGCCGTCCCGATAAAAAATTCGACGATCGAATTAAATTAAATACTAACTGAAACCAACGTGAGGGATCACAGGGAAGTATAGGACTCGGGCTAACCGTATGAAAAAAATCGGATATCCCTAACTCAATCCGCAAGTTAGATCCTTTCTTGTACGAACGAAAACTTATTCCACTAACAGTCTTGACTGAACTCCCGACCCTAAACTCGATTTGTATCTCAAGTTTCCCATTATTATTAGCACTATGGTCTCCCCACGTTTAAGATATGGATTCCTGAAAATCGAATTAGGTTACTGACAATCCGATTCAGTAATCCTCTTTTCCTCGTACTCGCACCGCTTAACTTATTGAGTATACCGAATCAACCGATCCACTCTACAGGTTTGACATAGTCAAACTTATAAGCAAAGCTCACGAGGGGGAACTCATCAACCTATGTCCAACGTGGTTTCCATTAGTTGATTATCAACCATCGATCGAATAACGACAGTATCCTACCCCCCGGTCATATTGATCTCAATATAGAAATCTCATCCATTGGTGACTCAAAGCACTATGCATTATCCGAACATGATTTTATCAATCACGTCGGGATTAAGAGTACGTGCAATACATGATAATATAGGATGTGGATCCATTCATATAGTCAGTATAGAATTGATCATCCTAATGATCCTACTCAATACACTCCCAGTGTACTAACGCATCGAACTCGAACATCGAATTCCCAAACCTGAATTCGATCCGTTCAACCTAGCCAAGATAAGATAATATAATGATGTGCTATAATCATACCAATGGATTGTCCGGGTCCATTGCGATTGTGAGCCTACCTGTATATTTTGTCAGAACCATTAACCCGATCTTCCCCTCTTCATGTGATCAGTCAAATACTGGAGAAAATTTACAGACTATCCATACACACATCATACATACAATAAATATGAAACTGAATATTCAAATATATCTCAATTGTTTGGCATTAATATTCCAGGGATCCAAGATAATAAAATACATAAAATCATGGCTTTTATGTAGACTATCCTAACATACCCCTCGTGAAGGCTCACCTATAATTTGATCCATAGGGTGATCCTTCACTGTATTCTTTTCCATTGATTGTTCTTTGAGTTTGTTTTGGTCATTTACCTCGACACTCTTTCCTTTGTCCTCCTGAATTTGCATCTCTTCCATTTCTTTACTTATATCTATATCATCATCAAAAGTAATCTTAGAAGTAAAAGGATTTGCCTCATCAAATGTCATGGGAACAGATTCAACAAAAGTCATGGTTCTTTTGTTGTAAACTCTATAGGCATTACTATTGGTAGCATATTCAACAAAGATACCTGCATCAGATTTAGATTCAAATTTTCCTATAACATCTTTTTCATTTAAAATAAAATATTTACAACCACAGATAGAAAAATAAGAAATGTTGGGCTTTCTACCATTCCATAGTTCATAAGAAGTTTCGTTAAAGTGATATCTTATAAAAACTTGGTTCATAACATAGCAAGCAGTATTTACTATCTCGACCCAAAATTATTTAGGAATTTTGTATTGATTTAACATAGTAGCCATTTATTGTAAGGATCGATTTTTCTCTCAACAATTCCATTTTATTGAGGAGTTCGAGGTGCAGAAAAATTATGACAAATGCCATTTTGATCACAAAAATTTCCATCATCTTTATTTTTAAATTCACCTCCTCTATCACTACGAATGTGTAGAATAGTATAGCCATTTTCATTTTGAATTTTCTTACAATTTTTAGCCAAAGCATGACATACTTCATCTTTAGATACAAGGAATAAAACTCATGTGTATCTAGAAAAATCATCAACTATAACGAAACGATATGATTTTCCTCCAAGACTTTGAGGTTTCATAGGACCAAATAAATCAAGATGAAGTAGTTGTATTGGCCAATTTGATTAAATTTCTTGTTTCTTTTTTAAACTTGTTTTGGCTTCCTTACCAAATTGACAAGTATTACAAACTTTGTCTTTAATAAATTTTATCTTAGGCAATCCTTTGACCAGATCTTTCTTGGCAAGTTTAGATAGGAGATCCATACTAGCATGATTTAGCCTCTTATGCCATAACCAACTTGTTCAATTTAAAGCAGAAAAGCAAATAACATTTTGAGAGCTTAAGCTTTCAAAATGAATAGTGTAGACATTTTCAAATATTTTTGCAATAAATAAAATATTATCATTTTTTTTTTGTTTTTAACAACACGTGTCATGCAAAAATTGTACACTATAGCCTTTACTGCATAACTCACTAGTACTAAGAAGATTATGTTCGACACTATCTACAAGAACAACGTTATCAATGGAAAGGGAAGAATCCTTACCGACCTTACCTATACCATTGATTTTACCTTTTCTGTTGTCCCCAAACGTTACATAACCTCCATCTTTAGGTGTTAAGCTTAGGAATTTGGACTTGTCACCTGTCATATGTCTTGAGATTCTACCGTCTATGTACCATATCTTTCTTTCGAAGATAAGGGTCTCAAGCATACCTATAAGACAGTTTAAGTGATTCTCTTTAGTACCCAAATCATTTTGTGTCCTATGGGATTAGTTTCTTTCACTGTTCAAACCATTTTTGTGACACCATTATTTCTTTTTAAAGGACAATCAAATTTAATGTGTCCTTTTCTTTTACATTGAAAGCATATTACATTCTCATAAATATTTTTTGAAAATATCTTTGAGAAGTTCTTTGATTCTTTCACAAAATGATTTTTAGATTTCAATTTTAATTCTTCATTCTAACCAATTCCATCTTTATTTAATGACCCTCTTTTATTTAATGACCCTCTTTGCTTCATATGTGATTTCTAATTTTTGTCAAATTTCTTTTGCACTTTTACATGACATTATTCGATTATATTCATTAGCATCTAAGGCATAATATAATGCATTCGTAGCACTAGAATTAACTTGTAAGAGTTTTATATCATTTTCATTGATTTCTTCTTGTAGTTTACGAACTTCCTTACCTTCTACAGTTCTAGTAGGAACGTGGTTACCATGCACGATTACCCTCCAAGCCCTCCAATCCTTGGTTTGAATGAAGATCCTCATTTTTTTGCTTTTAAAAGGTGTAGTTGATGCTAGTGAAGATTGGAGGCCTTGTAGAGGACTGACCTTCACCAAAAGGGGATAAATCAATGCCTACCATAGATCTTTATCACAAAAACTTATTAAGAATAGTGTAATTTTCTCTAATGCCAATTGATAGTTTGTGTGTAATCTCAAGAGGGGGGTGAATTGGATTTTAAAAAAATTAATTAATTCAAGTATTCAAATATAAAAAGAAGGTGTGACGTGCAATAAGTAAAGAATATAAAGGGAAATGTAAGAGAGATAACACCAAGGTTTTACAAGGTTCGGCACAACGACTTACGTCCTTGCCTCATGCCAACCGCAATAAGGATTTCCACTATCGCACCGTAGTCTTGGTGGAGTAGGCTCATTCCTTAGTCTAGGCAGAGTAGCCTCTCTTTGAGAATCACCATTTCTCAAATATACAAATCCTTTAACGTCGGATTGACCCTTTTTAAGAAACATCTTCTCAAGTAAAATGGAAAGGAAAAAGATGTACAATGAAATCTCTAAAAGATAGCCAATAAGTACAAGCAATGATGCTATAATTCACCTCATAAAGAATATGTAAATGAAGCTTGATGAGATATCTATTGACCTTTTTCTCTCATACATTTGATTGAAAAACCAAGAGATTTGAAGCACAATGATTAAGCAATGGAGAGAATGATTGAGAGGCTTGAGATGTGTAAAACCAGAGCTGAAGGGATTTATTTATAGGCCGTAATCCTCAACTAGCTGTTGGGCTAAATAAAGTAATGTCTAACTAGCCGTTGCAAAAAAAATATAAAAATTTTAGCCTATTCAGTCAACAGGATCAAAGCTTCAGTCGACTGGATATAGAGTTCGGTCGACTAGACAGTTTTAAAAACCAACTTTATATGACATACCATTTCAGTCTACTGGAAAGAATATTAGTCGACTAGTTTTTTTAATGTCCATAAAAATAATTATTCAAAAAGATTTTTAACATTTTAGAATTTTGGATAAATATTTTAAGTTTGTTTAGGAATCCTATGAACTTCAAGATACATATCCAATGAGTACAAGTGAATATACATAAGTCCTAATAGAAATCAAAAGTAAATCCTTTAAATCTTTGTCATATCAACTTCTACGACATTTGACAAGCTCGTCATCAAAGAGTTTTTGCATGGTAATAAGCGTCATGGCTCTCTTCGTGTATCTTTGATTGTGGTAAACATTTCTTTTCTGAAAACATACTCAATATGCAGAATTATATACTTGGGTATTTTATCAGCAAAACGGTTATTAAAGCCTTGTTAGTATCCTAATTTGATTATCGGGAATCCATATCTTAAACGTGGGGATACTACAGTGCAAATCATAATTGGAAACTCGAGACACAAATTGAGTTAGGGCCGGGAGTTCAGTCAAGGCCTTTAGTGCAATAAGTTCTGGTTCGTGTGAGAATGGATCTAACTCGAGGATTGAGTTAGGGATATTCGGTTTTCTCGTATGGCTAGCCCGAGTCCTATACTTCCTTGTGATCCCTCACGTAGCCCATTAATACACATGGGCTTTTGGTTGGATTCAATTAATATTTAATTTAATTCGACTGTTGGATTTTTCGTTGGGACAGTCGGGGCATTAAATTAAATAACCAAGGGCATAATTAGCAAAGTGGCAAGTTTGGGAAATCCCATAGGTAGCCGGCCCTATAATGTGAGATAATAAATTAATTTTGCTAAGTGTATATTGTATATTGCATATATGACAATAGTATATACACTTGGACTATTTTTTATATATTGTAATATATGAAAAATGGAGACAAAATTAATTCTCCCTCTCATTCTATATGGCCGACCATAGCTAGGGAATAATTCCATATTATTGTATATAATTTTATGCAAGTTTAGGAAGGTGTATATGTATATCTCATAAATGCATAAAATGGGATTTATACAACATTTAAGAGAATTAGCCTATTCTCCTAATACACCCATATAGCCAGCGCCCCACTCCTCTCTCCTTGGTGATTTTTCTCCAAGTTTTGGAGAGGTTCATAGTGTGCTTGAAGCCTAAGGACTTGATTCAGTTTGGTGCCCACACACTGAAATCAAGATGTGTGCCTGTTCATACGCGAGAAGGTCATGGGGTGGTCTCGTATTACAACATGGAACACTAGAAACATAGTTTTTTCATGAAAAACGAGGTAAACGTTTTTACAGTCATGTCATCGTCAAACAATTTTTAAAAATCCGATGCACGGACTCTAACAATGGTATCAGAGTCGTGCTTGCATTTTTCATGACAAGCCGTTGTGCTAACCTCAATTTTGCAGCTTTATGTTGTTACGATCCAGTATACGAATGTATGTTTTATTTATATTGCTTATAAGTGCAAATATCTCAATGGTTTTTAAATCGAGATTAGATTCGTTGTACGCCTTTTATGTGGGGAATAAGTTTTTCATTGTAATATTTTATATTCATATATGTTTTTCAGGATCTATCTTGTAATACGAACCACAGAAAATGAGGATGGAAAACGAGGTGAAAACCACCATAGTAGTGACGGTAGTAGCATTCGTGCAACAGTGGTGCACACGGGCAGCACACGGCAAGCAGCACGCAGCAATGCGTAGGCGTAGGGGCGTGCGGGGGTAGGCAGCACAGACATGTGCAGCTCGCAGCGCAGGCAGCGCAAGCAGCGCGCGTGCACGGGCAACGCCGTAGTGGCACAGGTAGTGGCGGACTAGGCAGTGAATCCTAAACGTGTCGCTGTTTGGGCTTCTTTTCAGCTTTTTTTGATGTTCTAGTGGTGGTCCAAGGCTGTGACAGTAGTCCGGGGCTGAGGAGGAAGATCGAGTCTTCCACGGCTCGATTAAGATTCCAAAACTCTAAATGTTTAATCTTTAATCTGAAACCGTCGGATTAAATGATTAAATGGATGGACCAGCTCGTAATGACTTTTATTTATTTATTTGTCGATACTTTATTTATTTATTTATTTATTTGCGTAGATGGCATTTTAATTTATTTTTACCATTTATGCGTTATTTAAAATCGGGAGTATATTAGGATATATGATTTTTAATAAAATAAAATTTCCAAGCAATATTTTAAAGAAGAAATTAAATAGATAATAAATTTATTTAATTTTAGTGTTATGTAGATAATTAATTAGGTATTTTTGAAACCCGAGTAATTAAGTTCTTTTCGCAAAATTAAATAAGTAAAGATTTTGTTTGTTTTCATGAAATTAAACATGAAATTTTAATTGATTAAGGTCGGATTTATTTTAATCGGATAATTAAAATTGCATTTAATTTTTAGAATAAATGAAAAGGTAAACCCCTCGATCTTATAAAATATTATGTGGGAGAAGAATTTTTTCACAGATAAATCCTACGGTCTCCATCACACATTCGTTGGAGATCTGATTTTAACTCGCGTGCCGGCCTGACTGGTCTCCTTAAGGAAGGGTTAAAATCATGGTATCTCTAAAACGAATTCCCGACAAGGGTTAATTTGAAATATAATGCAAAGTAGGGCTCGCACACACTGGGCTCGGGGCTTTGACATGGGATTTTTAAATTAAGTGAGATGGTTATACAGTTAACCGGTGAATAAAAATAACCTCCCTAAGGAGCCACTGTTTTTTTTTTTTGCGGGGACCAAATTTATTGGATATTTAATCACTTAGAATATATCTAGAAATAAAAACATGTTAGTCCTTTATTCGTTAACTGTTGGATGTCGACACTACGTGGCTTGCTTAATCACAAAGGTTTCGCGCTGCCAATAATTCTTTAAAAATTAAAAGGTTATGGGACCCTAAATTTTTCAAAGAATTAAAAAATATTATGTTTTGTTTCTCAGGATTTAATAATGGGATCTTTTAATCTACTAGCGTATTCTGAAAGAAAATAAGCTCACTGGACTAAACATTATTACATGGAAACGGAACCTTAATATTGTGTTGACTTCTGACGATTATAAGTTCGTGCTTAATGAACCCTGTCCACACGCTCTAAATAACCAATCTTCTCAAGAGGAGGTAGATTATTATGAGTAGTGGAAGAAGGCTGATTTTATGGAAACTTGCCACATGTCGACATCCATGTCCGATATGTTGCAAAGCCAACACCTGTCCATGGCATCTGCCTATGACATCATGCTTAACCTGACAGAGATGTTTGGTGAGCAAGGTCGGGCAGCTAGGTAGGTGGCCAGGAGGGTAGTCATGAACAGGACCATGACTGAGGGTACACCTGTGAGGGACCACGTTATGAAGATGATCGATCGTCTGAACGAGCTTGAGGTCCTTGGAGCAGCAATCGATGCGGATTCCCAAATCAATATCGTGCTCTAATCTTTACCTGATTCATTCAATCAATTCCACCTTAATTATACTATGAACAAACTCAATTTTACTCTGGGAGAATTGGTGAAAGAACTACATGTAGTGGAAGGTGTGATCCGGAAGTCAACCCATGCATTTGTTGCTAAAAAGGCTTCCTCTTCTAAGCCGAAAGGTGTTAAGAAGAATAAGAAAGGTAAAAACAGATAAATGCAAAGAGGGTTGGCAAGGCTAAGCCATCAGTTACCAAGGTGAAAAATAAGGAACATAAGGGTAAGTGTTTTTACTGTAAGAAGTCGAGACGCTGGAAGAGGGACTATCCTGACCGGAAGAACAAAGAAGCTGCAGGTATTGTTTTCTCTTTTGTAGTTGAATCATGTTTTGTAGTTGTATCAACATGAACCTATTGTGTAGATACGGGAGCCATTAATCATGTCTGAAATTCTTTGCAGGGATTCTAGAAGACCTGGCAGCTTAGAGTGGGCGAGATATATCTGCAGATGGGGAATAACTCCCTGGTCTCTGCTACAGCAGTGGGAGATGTTGTTCTTTATTTTAGTATGAATAAAAGTTTACTTTTAAACAACGTTTTATATGTACCTCAAATCGGGCGGAACTTAGTTTCTGTTTCCTGTTTGGGGAATGATGGATATTTGGTTTCTTTTAATAAATATTACTGCAATATTTTGGTTGGAAAACAATTTATCTATCGTGGTACGTTGGAAAATACTCTTTACATATTGTAACCTAGTATTCCTATTGTTAATAACATTGAGGCGAATAACTTACGCATGCCACCACTAAAAAGGAAAGATTCTTCCTTGAACCAAACACTGCTTTGGCACCTTCATCTAGGTCATGTCAATCTGAAAATGATACAAATACTGGTACAAGGTGGACCTTTGAGTTCATTGGATGTGGAGGCACTTCCAGTCTACGAATCCGTTTAAAGGGTAAGATGACTAAGAGGCCTTTTACGACCAAGGGACTTAGAGCCAAAGAGGTGTTGGAGTTTGTTCATTTTAATGTATGTGGTCCCACTAACATCCAGGCAAGTGGTGGTTATGAGTACTTTGTCACTTTCATTGACGATTACTCTGGGTATGGATACATTTACCTGCTTCACCGCAAGTCTAAAACTTTTGAGAAATTCAAAGAGTTTATGGCTGAGGCGGAGAAGCAGACAAGTAAAAGTATAAAAAACCTATGATGTGATCGTGGTGGTGAATACCTTCTTGGGGAGTTTAGGGACTACTTATCAGAACATGGGATTACATCCTAGTTGTCTACACCGGGAATGCCCCAACAAAATGGTGTAGCGGAGAGGAGGAATATGTCCCTTAAGGAGATGGTAGGGTGTATGATGAGTTATTCCAATTTATCACATTCGTTTTGGGGATTTGCATTAGAGACACCGACATATATTCTAAATTCAGTACCTACTAAGGTAGTTCCTGGTACCCCTTTGGAACTGTGGACTGGGCTTAAGATAAGTCTTAAATATTTCCAGATATGGGGTTACCCAGCACATGTGCTGGTGGGAGAGGCATGTATGGTGGAATCGAAGACAGAAGTTTGTTTCTTTGTAGGGTACCCCAAAGGAACCAATGGTGGTTTATTCTATAATCTTAAGAGTCATAGGGTATTTGTTGGTACAAATGCAAGGTTCTTGGAAGAAGATTATGTGAGAAAGCATGAACCCCGATCACAAATTGTTCTAGAAAAGGTTAGGACTAAACGTATGGTACAACCGGATATTATACCCAATGTGGGGAATGACACACCACCTATCGTGAGTACACAGGAGGGTCCTTGTCGTAGTGGGAGGGTTGTTCGTCAACTCGAAAGGTTCATGTTCTTGGGAGAGTCACATGATAAGATCCCTGAAGAACTTGATAACGAACCCAGGAACTATAATGTGGCACTTCAAGACAAGGATGAGGAATTATGGCAAAAAGCTATGGAATATGAGATAGAGTCTATGTACTATAATCAGGTCTAGGAGCTTGTAGAACCATTAGTTCGGATAAAACCCATTGGGTGCAAATGGATCTACAAGAAAAAGAGAGGAGTAG
>JAULLE010297880.1:0-11512 GCA_035668155.1 Sarracenia purpurea
AGTTATTTGAGCAATTATTTCAAGAGTTGAAAATGAGATCAACCAGCGCTCCTATCTTGATTATACCGGAGAGAGGGGTAGGCCATGCAGTTTATTGCGATGCATCATATGACTAATTGATTTGTCTTGATGCAACATAGTAAAGTGGTTGAATATAGGTCAAGGCAGTTGAAGAGCCATGCGAAGAATTACCCCACTCATGATATGAAACTGGCAGCGATGGTATTTACATTGAAGATCTTGAGGCACTACCTATACGGTGAGCGTTTTGAAGTCTTTTCAGATCACAAGAGTCTGAAGTATTTGTTTTCATAAGAAGACTTGAACATTCAAAAAAACAATATGGATGGAGTATCTGAGTGATTATGATTTCGACTTACAGTACCATCTGGGAAAGGTCAATGTGGTGGTTGATGCTCTGAGCAGGAATTCGTTGGGCTCTTTGGCAGCTGTCGCAGTTCGTAAGTGGAAGATGTTTGATGAAGTGAGAGTATGACCTACAGCTCGGCGAGACTGATGGTCGACCTACTCTGTTTACGGCCATCATGACCCAATTTGGTTGACCTGAGTTATTAAGGGCCAGCTATAAGATAGAGAAACTCAGAGATTATAAGATGTGGTATCGAGTGGCAAACACGATAGTGGGTGGACATTGTAGCTGGATCAAGGGACAAGGTTTATGGGGAGATTATTGGTACCAGAATCCTACTAGGAAGATGTACTACAAGAATTTCATCATTGTGATTTTTTAGTTCATTCGGGTAGTACCAAAATGTATCATGAGCTACGTAGGCAGTTTTGGGGGAAAGTGATAAAGAAGGATGTGGCTAAGTTTGTAATGAAGTGCCTTACATGTCAACAGGTTAAGGCTGAACACCAATGGCTTGCTACTTCAACCCTTACCAGTTTCAGAGTGGAAGTGAGAGCATGTGACTATGGATTTCATCACAAGACTTCTGAGGTCATTGAAAGGGCCCAACGTCATCTGGCTGATAGTTGATCAGTTAACTAAGTCGACACACTTTCTTCCTATACATACGACAGATTCAATCTATAAGTTGAGAAGGTTGTATGTTAGTGAGATTGTCTAGCTACATGGAGTACCTTTGTTAATAGTTTCAGACATGGATAGTAAGTTCACATCTCGATTTTCAAATATCTTGCAGTCAGTCTTGGGAACAAAATTGTGTTTTAGTACTGCCTTCCACCCGCAGACGGATGGTCCGTCTGGGCGCACTATCAAGATTCTTGAGGATATGCTGCGTACCTCCATTCTAGACTTTCGTCATTCGTGGGCAGAGATCACCTATCACTAGTTAAGTTTCCATGTAATAACAGTTTCCAATTGAGCATAGGAATGGCGCCTTATGAGGCCTTATACGATAGACCTTGTAGGTATCCAGTGTGTTAGGCAAAAGTGGGAAAAGCTACTGTTATGGGATTAGACTTGGTACAGAAGACCACCGAAAAGATTGCTGTTATCAGAAACCAGTTGATTATTGCCCAGAGTCAATAGAAGTGTTATCAAACTCCAACGGACAGGAGGCCGTTGGATTTTGAAGTCGACGATCACGTGTTTCAAAATATGTCACCAAAAAAGGGTTATTCAGATTTGGCAAGAGTGGAAAGTTAGCACCCCGTTTTATCGGGCCTTTCGTTATATGTGAGAAGATTTATAAGGTGGCGTACAAACTCGACTTACCTCCGCAGTTATCTGGAGTGCATAACGTCTTTTATGTATCCATGCTACAAAGTATGAACCCGGCCTGTCCTACGTACTAGATAAGTTGGAATTACAAATATAAGAAGAAGCATCGTACGAAGAATGACCAGCAGGATTCTGGATGGTCGTGAGCAGGTGGAACGAGGAAAAACCTTATCGTACGTAAAGGTATTATGGTGTCATCATGGGATGGAGGGGGCAACTTGGGAACGAGAGTTCGATGTCCAGGAAAGATATCCCGAACTTTTTGATCTTGATTATCTTTGAATTGCAAGGATGTAATTTCTAAAATAAGAGGAAGTTGTGATGACCCGATACATTTTTATTTTATAATTTATTTAAGTATTTTCTTAAGATACTCATTAAAAAAATAATAATATATGTTAAGTTTAAGTTAAGTTTGGATAAAAAAAATATAATATAATATAATATAATAACAATAATAATCTTTGCCAAGTTAATAGTAAGTGAAAAAAAAAAGGAAATCAACAAACCGGGTGGGATCACCCACTGAAGCTAATAAAGGGAAGGATTGTGTTACCAAAATAGAGAGCAAGCAACGAAGAGAAAAAAAAAGAAGGAAAAAAAAAAAGAATAGGGCTGACGATGCGATACAGAGAGAGAGAGAGAGAGAGAGAGAGAGAGAGAGAGAGAGATGGCTAGGCGCATTGTAGCTGCTCACTGCCGCTCATTGTTGCTTGTCCATCGTCGTCGACTATCATACAAGAAAGGGTTTGGATTTAACTTCCATTGAGGTAGACATTCTAGCGAGGTGACGGTAGCCTATAGGAGGGAGTGGTCTCTCCTGATGATTCCCCCAATAAACCTCTGCACCTTCAGCATGAACTTTAGAGTTCACTGATGCTCTTTGCTTGCGGGGAGTTCTGTATTATCCCCCAATCTCCATTATGGATTCATTGGCTGACCATACTAGCATTCTTCGTGTTTTTCCAATAGACGGTGCCAAATTATAGAGGATATTTTCGAGGATCCACAATCCTTATTAATACTGGTATTCTACGATTGTTACTCCTGTTTTCTGGACAAGTAGTACTGGTTAGAGGACTCAGCTGGAGGTCTTCTCTGGTAAGGTTCTAAGGTGTAAGAATGAGATAGGAGATTTTTAGAGAGAGAAAGTCTAAAGAAATTTTAGCAGAGTTTTTGCGTAGGATTTGATGTATACCTTTTGTTTTGGCTGGTTGGTCTATTTATAGGTGTTGAATTACTTAAATTTTATGGGTTTTACACGATCTAACTCAAACTAGGTCAGGTGGCTTCTTTGAAAAACTTCATTAATGGCATTGGTGAGCTGTCTTTAGTCGCATTAATGCCTACAACTGTCTGACACTTCTGGTGATCATGATTATGCTTTATGTCCCTTCAATCGAATATCGTAAGATCTCCATTTTAGGTAGTTAATGCTCCATTAAATGCTCCTTGATCCTATCAAGTCCATGCCCGGTAGGTCTGAGCACGTGCTCGGCTTCATCTCTACTCAGACTTATCAAACTTAGTGCTCGGCCTTTTATGTTGTCCGTCTTCGAACCTGTCCTTAGCGAATCTCTGCCCGTGCCGGAATAACTGGTTTCAAGCTCAGTCTTTCCTTACTAGGTCAAATTCGGGCTCGGCCTATAGGGTCCCTGATCGGAGGTCCTAATTGTAGGAACCACGCAGCGGAAAACAAAAAAACAAAAATCGTTTTCACGTGACCGTAAAAAACGTCGACCCACATTTTTCATGAAAAATGTTGAATCAAAACTATTAAAAAAGGAATTTTTACCTCGTAGAAACTTGCAGAAAAGTTTCTAGAACTCCAAACGATGATTAAAGATGACCCTGTGACCATCTCATGTATCTCCCAACGCACACGACGATTCCGGCGAGTGGGCACCGAATCGAATCGCCATTTTTGGTTTCGTACACACACTATTCTCTCTAGAAAAATAAGAATCTTTCCACCCAAGAGAGAAGAGGGGCGGCTATAGGAGAGGGATGAAGAGAATGTGAGAGAATTAGGTTATCTATATTCTCTAATGTGTATATATCAAAATTTATATACACCATTTATTTTAGTTAATATATATATTCACCTTCCAAATAATATATGGAGAATATGTATATTACCAACTAAAATAAATTCTCTTATATATGTATTTATATGTATATATACTTTCTTTTTATTTTAATATATGTATATCCTCCTTCTTAAAATGAAGGAGGGAATATACACATAATCAAATCTGAAATATCCCATTCTCCTTTCCATAGCCGGCCAAGCTTGGCCACCAAGCAAGTGTTAAAAGACTAAAATGCTTATGTCCATTTAATTTAATACCCCGACTGTTCTGGCAAAAAATTCGACAATCGAATTAAATTAAATAATAACTAAAACCAACCATAACTAAACCGTGCGTATAAATGGGCTACATGAGGGATCATGAGGAAGTATAGGACTCGGGCTAACCGTACGAGAAAACCAGATATCCCTAACTCAACCCCTGAGTTAGATCCATTCTCGCACAAACCAAGAATTATTCCACTAAAGGCCCAGACTGAACTCCCGGCCCTGACTCAAATTATGTCTTGAGTTTCCAATTATCAATTGTACAGAAATCTCTCCACGTTTATGATATGGATTTTCAATAATCGAATTAGGTTACTGACAACCCGGTTCAATTATCCTCTTATCCTCGCAACCGCGTCGCTTATCCTTTTGATATGTTGGACCAAAAGATCCACTCGCATGATTTGGCATCACTAAACCTATAAGAAAAACACCCGAAGGGGAACTCCTCAAACTAATTCGGGCGTGGTTTCCGTCAGCTGATTATCAACCATCGAACAAATAATGACAGTACCCAACTCACCGGTCATATTGATCTCAATATTAAAATCTCAGCCATTGGTGACTAAAAGCACTACATATCATCTGAATATGATTTGATCAATCACGTTAGGATTAAGAGTTCATGTAATACATGATAATATATGATGTAGATCAATTCATATAGTCAGTACATAATTGATCATCCTATTGATCTTGCTCAATACACTCAAAGTGTACTAACATATCGAGCTCGAACATCGAATTTCCAAACGTGAATTCGTCCTGTTCGACCTAGCCAAGACCAGCTACTTTAATGATGTGCTATAATCGTGCCAATGGATTGTTGGGGTCTGTTGTGATTGTAAGCCTTCCTGTATATTCTGTCATAACTTTTGACCCGATTTTTACGCTTCATGCACTGAGTCAAATACTGGACAGAAAATACGGACTATGCATTCATACGTGATACACACAATAAATATGAAACAATAAATGCAATAACCTCTTGAATGTTTCTCATTAATATACCAGGGATCAAAGATAAAATACATAAAAGTATGGCTTCTAGTATACAATCTTAACACCCTTGACATTGGATTCCACATCAATGTCTCAAGATCCGCCACTACCCTAGGTAATACAACTTCCTCACCATGGTAGTATGTATTTACATCTATGTTTTGTGCTGATCTCCTTAGGGTATATGTGTTGTGTCTTGTCAATCTATTGCATGCCTTTACTTTCATTAGTTCTTGCATTCCTAGCATGCAGCATGAGGATTTCTTTGTGGCAACCTTAGATTTTGAGACTTATGTTAGTCTCACCATCCTACTTTCGGTTATGTAGCCTTGTAGCAATTTAAGCTCATGTGACTTATGATAGTCTCACACTCTTGCCTCTCGGCTTAGGTATTCCAAAAATATCTCCGATGTTACCACCCTCATGTGTGCCGTAGTTTTACCTTTCCTATGATTGGTAACTAGACCACATTTGGAGTATAACCATAAATGCCATTGTCCTCACGGTCATTAGGTGTATATCTTGGTTATCTTTATTTATTTTCATCATTCCCACCACTTCCACCTACACTGTGCTTGTATGAACACCTGGTCGAGGAAACTCGGAACCTTCATCGATAAGGAGATCGAGAATAGTTCCCGTGGACTGCATGCTGCATACGAGCTCCATTCGCAGTGAGTACAGATGTGCTCATAGAACATTGGAGGGGGAACTACGCGACTTTGGAGTCAAGAAGGGGCTCGGGGCTGAGTTTTCAAGTTAGAGGATATGTGTCGTCGTTTGTCTAACTGGTTTAATTCCTAGTCTGTCTGTCTATAAACCTTTTGGTTTATAGTGCATAGTTTTCACCGTGTGTCAATGCCGTGGTTTTCATCTCGGGGAGCTTCCCTAGGATTTCCACGTATATCGTATGTTCTCTATGGTTGTTGGATGCTTATAGCTTTTTACAGCTTTATATCAATATTAATTTTATTAACCTTAACTTGCTATCATGTTAGGTTAGAAAATTAATAATTAAAATTAATTTTTAATTTATCGACTTCTAACCTATTCGCCTCCCACTATGTTAGTTATATCGCTTCGTAGCTGTACTTTCAATACTTGTGCAACATATATACATAAAATACATTGTGCATGAATGCCAATTGTGGCGGTAACACAAGGCTATAAGCCACCTCCTCGATCATCTCAAGGATAAAAAATGGGCCAATAAAACATGGTGAGAACTTTTCACTTTTCTCAAATCTCATCAAACCATTACATGGCGAAACCTTCAAGACCACATAATTTCCTACCTGAAATGCTAACGGTCTCCTCCTCTCATTCGTATAACTCTTTTCTCAGTTATGTGCCATAACCAAGGACTTATAAATAGTAACAGTCTTATTGGTCGTCTCACGCACCAAATTAGGCTCTACAATGGCCTTCTCTCCCACATCAGTCCAACACACAGGTGACTTACAAGGTCTATTATATAAAGCATCAAACTATCTCAATATTGAACTGATAACTATTATCGTAGGCAAACTCAACCAATGGTAAATGATTATCCCGTGTTCTTTGAAAGTCTAAATGATTATTATAGGCATACATGTCCTCAACATTTCCTCGAGAATCAAAATGGTGTGCTCTATCTGTCTATCCGTTTGGGAGTAAAAAATAGTACTAAAAAGTATGCTCGCCCCTAATGTTGACAGCAAGCTCTGCCAAAAGGTAGATGTAAAACGTGGTCTCGATACGAAATAATAAAAACAGCCACTCCATGGAGTCCAAAAATATTGCTCACGTACAACCTACTAAGCTTATCAATCAAATCTGTCAAACAGGTAGGAAGAAAATGAGCCGGCTTGGTCAAACAATCGACCATAACCCAAATGGCATCATATCCCTTAGGCGATCTCAGATGTCCTGAGACGAAATCTATGGTGATGTTTTCTTACTTCTACTCAAATATAGGTAACGATTGTAACAATCCCACGGGTCTCTAATCCTCTGCCTTCACTTGCTGGCAAATAAGACATTGTAAAATAAACAAGGCAACATCTCTCTTTATGCATCTCCACCAAAACTGATGGCGTAGACTATGATACATCTTGGTGCCTTTCGGGTGCACCACAAAATGTGACTGATGAAATTCACGAAGGACGTCCGTATGGCGTAACTCGGACACAAAGATTCTCCCTATGAATTGCAAACTCTAGTTGGAATGGATGGCACTCCTTGGCACTCTCAACATGCTCACATAACATGTGAGCTTCTATGTCCTACTATTGTGCCTCCATGACACAATTTATAAGGGTGAATTGAAATGCCACCAAAAATAATTTAGCGTAATCTCTAATCTCTCTAACTATAAGTCAATAGTCTCTCACTTAATCAACCATCTTGGTGATGTAAGCCAATGAACTCAAAGATTTCCAGTTAAGGGCATCAACCACAACATTGGCTTTGCCCGGGTGATATTGCAAATCAAAATCATGGTCACCCAAAAACTTCATCCATTTCCTTTAGCATAAATTCAAATCCTTTTGTGGGAAAATGTACTACGAGCTCTTATAATCTGAAAATACCTCAAAATTTTCTCCGTACAAATAATGCCTCAAAGTCTTCAAATCAAAGACCACTACCGTCAACTCCAAATCGTGAGTAGGATAGTTATTTTCGTGGATTTTCAGCTATCTTGATCTGTAGCAATGTTTTTATCCCCTTTCATCAATATACAACCATATCCCTCATGTGATGCATCTCAATACACTACGTAGCTAAGCTCTCTCTTCGATATGATCAAAATCAGTATGCTATTCAATCTTGTCTTCAAAGTTTGAAAGCCGAGCTCACAACTATCATTCCACACAAACTTGATTCCAAATCGCATCAAGCGCATCATAGACGTGGAAAGCCTTAAAAAATCTTCTATGGATCAACGGTAATAACCCACAAAGTCAAGAAACTACGAATTTCAAATACGTCATTCAGCCTCTCCCAATTCGCAATGGCTTTAACCTTAGAAGAATCCACTGCAACTCCACCACTTGACTCAATGTGTCACAAAAACATCACCTCTGGAAACCAAAACTCACACATGTCGAATGTGGTGTAAAGGTGATGCTCCGTAGCAACTACGAAGCGACGTAAAGATGCTCCTCATGTACCTCATTCGAAGGCGAATATATGAGGATGTCATCAACGAACACGACCACGAATTGATGAAGGTAAGGATGAAAGATATGGTTTATAAGTTCCATGCACATCTCTGATATGTTCATCAAATCGAATGACATAACTAAAAACTTGAAAGGCCTGTAATAGGTGTGAAAGGCCGTCTTTTGGATGCCTTTCTCCCAGACCCTCAACTCATGGTAATCTAATCTCAAGTCGATCTTGGAAAAGCAAAATGAACCATTCAATTGGTCAAATAAATCATCGATGCAAGGAATATGATATTTATTCTTAACGATGACATAGTTTAGTTTACGATAGTCGATGAATAGACGTAAAGATTGTTAGGATTATATACTAAAAGCTATGCTTTTATTCATTTTTATCTTTAATCCTTGGTTTATTAATGAGAAACATTTGAGAGGTTATTGCATTTATGATTTCATATTTATTATATTTATGATGAATAAATGCATAGTTCGTATATTCAGTCTAGTATTTGACTCGGTGCGTGAAGAGCGGAAGATCAGGTCAAAGGTTCTGACAAAATATACAGGTAGGCTCACAATCACAATGGACCCAGACAATCCATTGATATGGTTGTAGCTCATTGTTATAGTAGCTGGTTTTGGCTACGTCGAATGGTTCGAATTCAGGTTTGGGAATTCGATATTCGAGCTCGTGTGTTAGTGCCCTTGGAGTGTATTGAGCAGGATCAACGGGATGATCAATTCTATACTGAATATATGAATTGATCCTTATCTTGTATTATCATGTATTACACAAACTCTTAACCCGACGTGATTAATTAATCATGTTCAGATAGTGCGCAGTACTTTGAGTCACCAATGGCTGAGATTTCAAATATTGAGATCAAAATGACCGGTGGGTTGGGTACTGTTGTTATTTGTCCGAGGCTGATAATCAGCTGATGGAAACCACGTCCGATTTAGGTTGAGGAGTCCCCCCTTGTGTGTTTTGCTTATAGGTTTGATTATGCCAAACCTGGTCGGTGGATCATATGATCCGATATACTTAATAAGTTAAGCGGTGCGGTTGTAAGGATAAGAGGATAATTGAACCTGGTTGTTAGAAACCTAATTCAATTATCGAGAATCCATATCTTAAACGTGGGGAGACCTCAGTGCATTTGATAATTGGAAACTTAAGACATAATTTGAGTTAGGGTTGGGAGTTAAGTTAGGAACTTTAGTGGAATAAGTCCTGATTCGTGTGAGAAAGGATCTGACTCAGGGACAGAGTCGGAGATATCCAGATTTTTCGTACGATTAACCCGAGTCCTATGCTTCCTAGTAATCCCTCACGTAGTCCGATATACGCACTGATATATTTCTTATTGGTTTCGATAACTATTTAATTTAATTTGAATGTTGGTTTTACCGTCGGGGACATTCAGGGATTAAATTAAATATTTGGAGGTGGAATTGGAATATGGCACATTAGGGACTAATTCCCTAATGGCCGGCCCTAGGGAGGATTATAATTACTTTTATTTTTGTTAAGATATTTTTGTTTATCTTGGTAAGAAAAATTAAGTAATGTGATTATAATACAAGGAGAATTTTTAGGTGAGAATATATGGAGATACATCTCATAAAATTCTCTCTCTCTAACACCTACCTAGCTGCCAGCCCTTTATCTTCTCTGTATTTTTTGGAGAGAAAAAGAGTGAAGAAATCAAGGTTAGAATACACGAAGATCCGGATCGGTGCCCATTCGTCGGGATCGTCACATGCATTGGGATATACGTGAGAAGATTGTTGAGTCATCTCGGATCGTTGCTCAACATCAAGGGAACTTGTTCAAGTTTCTTGGAGGTATATTTAATCATAAAATATTAGATTATTTTATTGTTTTTAATGAAAATCACATAATGTCGTTTTTCACGGTCATGACGTCTAGTTTTTTGATTTTTCCGCTACGCGGCTTCAACAATGGAATCAAGTCGACTGCATTTTTCATGAAAAACACTTGTGTAAACCTTTTTTTTTATTTATAGAAAACGTCGTTATAATCCAATTTATTTATTGATTGAATGAATGGTTTAATTTATATTGTTAATCTATCGTATATCTTGACGGTTTTGTATCGAGATTAGATCGATTGTACGCCTCCTACGTGGAGCATAGGTTTTGTGATATAATATTATTTCATTCATGTTATTTTTCTGGATCATTTTTTAACACGAACCACGAAAAACGAGGATCGAAAATGAGACGGGAAGCCAAGAAGGTGCGGCGGCCAGGAGTAGTTTTTTCAGCTAGCATGTGTGCTGTGTTCACGCTTCGTTTTCCGGGCTTTCGGTAAGGTTTTTCAATGTGATCTTTTTTTTGCTGAAATTAAGGTTGTCCGTTGGCTATCCGATGGTGGTTAGGTGGCGGTTCGACGATGGATGCAAGGGGGTCAAAACGGATGCCAAACATGATGCTGTATTTTTTGACCTTCTACAGTGACGTGAATTTTGAGGATTTTTTCTAGGCACTCCGGCTTCGTATTTTGATGTGATTTTTTGCGACGATCAAGTACTTGAGGTCACCTACCTCCAGTAATTTTTTGAAACTTCGACGATGGCGGCAAGATGACCAAACAGTGGCTCAAAGACGGCGGCACCCTACTGTCCAACAACAGTAGATTCAGCCTAACAGGGGGCTATTTAGGGCTTCTTTTTTGGTTTAATCTTTAATTTTATATCGTCAGATTATAAGATTAAACGAACGAATCAGATCATAAGGACTTAGTTTATTTATTTTTGTCGTTGGTTTAATTAATTATTTATTTGTTCTATTTAATCGCGTGGATGTATTTTTTATTTTATTTTATTTTTTCTTTTATGCCTGATTTTTAATCGGAAGTATATTAGAAAAATGGTCTTTTATAAAATAAGTAATCCAAGCAATTTTTTAAAATGAAAAATAAATAGATAATTAATTTATTTATTTTTTGCGTTAAGTAGATAATTAATTAGGATTTTTTTATAAAAAAATTTGGGTAATTAATTTCTTTTCGTAAAATTAAATAAGAAAAGTTTTTGTTTATTTTAAAAGAATTAAACAAGGAATATTTCAATCGATTAAAAATTACATTTTTTAATCGGTAATTAAAATATGTTTAATGGTTTAAAATAAACAATAAAGGTAAAATCCTCAATTTTAGAAATATAAAGTGGGAGAAGGATTTAATCACAAATAAAACTTACGGTCTCCATCACACGTTTGTTGGAGATATAATTATAACTCTCGTGCCAGCTTCGATTTCAGTCTCTC
>JAULLE010298980.1:0-11512 GCA_035668155.1 Sarracenia purpurea
CTGCCTATCATCAACTGAACTAGCATAGTCCGCATCTGTGAATGCTTCTAATTTCATATGACTATGATTAGAGAACATAAGTCATTTTCCTGGTGCAGACTTAAGATACCGCAAAATGCGATAAACAACATCAAGATGTGCATTACGGGAATCATGTATGAACCGACTAACAATTCTTACAGCATATGCAATATCAGGCCTCGTATGAGATAGATATATTAATTTTCCCATAAGTCTCTGAAATTTGTCCTTGTCAGTAGGTTCTACATCCCTGCTACTGTGACGATGATTAGCCTTAAAAAGAGAATCTGCTGGTCTACAACCCAGCTTGCCAGTTTCCTCTAGGAGATCAAAAATATAGTTTTTTTGGAAGATAAAGATGCCCTTATACGATCTAACTATTTCAATCCCAGAAAATATCATAATGCCCCTAGATATTTCATTTCAAAGTCTTTAGCTAGGGTTGCCTTAAGATGAGACACCTTCTATGCGTCATTCTATGTCACAACTATGTCATGAACGTAAACAATAAGGACATTGATCTTATTATTTCGACGCTTGATGTGTTAGAGTTGCGCAGCGGAAAAATCAAAAACTTTGACAACGTGACCGTAAAAAACGCCATGTCGCGTTTTTCATGAAAAACTAAAATCAAACTCATATTAAAAACTTGTTACCTCGTAGAAATTTGTTAGAAAAGCTTCTTAGAACGTTGAATGTCAATTCTGAGACCACATTTGATCTTCTCATGTATAACCCGACGCACGCAACGACTCCGGCGAGTGGGCATTGAACCGAATCGTTGTTCTTAGTTTCGTACACATACAAAACTCTCAAAAGCTGGAAAAATACAACTATGGAGAAGACAAGGGAGGCGGTGGCTAGGGCTTAGAATTATGAGAGAAAGGAATCCTTAGAATTATATGTATATAATTCTTCCTATTCCTTATAATTTTTGTAACCTTCCAAATCCATATATCTCTATATTGAATATTAAATATTAAAACAAAAATTATATTTCTGTCCCATTCAATAGGGCCGGCCACCTAGGGAATAATCCCTAGGTGTGCCAAATTCCATTTTATGCCCTTGCTTATTTAATTTAATTTCCCGACAATCCCGGCGGCAAAACTCACGATCGAATTAAATGAAATAATTCACGAAACCAAATAAATAATATTGTGCATATATTGGGCTACGTGAGGAATCATGAAGAAGTATAGGACTCGGGTTAACTGTATGAGAAAATCGGATATCCCTAACTCAACACCCGAGTTAAATCCTTTCTCACACGAGCCAGGACTTATTCCACTAAAGGTCTTGATTGAACTCCCGGCCCTAATCCAAATTATGTCTCGAGTTTTCAATTATTAATTGCATTGAAATCTCCCCACGTTTAAGAAATGGATTCCCGATAATTAAATTAGATTACTGACAACCCGGTTCAATTATCCTCTTATCATCCCAGTCATGACACTTATCCTTTTGAGTATGCCCGATCAACGGATCCACCGGCTGGGTTTGGAATAATCAAACTTATAAGAAAATCACACAGGGAGGAACTCCTCAACCTAAATCGAACGTGGTTTCCGTCAGTAGAAGATCAACCATCGAACAAATAACGACAGTACCCAATCCACCGGTCATATTGATCTCAATATCGAAATCTCAGCCATTGGTGACTCAAAGCACTGCGCATTATCTGAACATGATTCGATCGTTCAGGTCAGGATTAAGAGTATGTGCAATACATGATAATATATGATGTAGATCAATTCATATAGTTAGTATAGAATTAATCATCGTAATGATCCTACTTAATACACTCCCAGTGTACTAACACATCGAGCTCGAACATCAAATTCCTAGATCAGAATTCGATCCATTCGACCTAGCTAAGACTAGCTACTATAATGATGTGCTGCAATCGTACCAATGGATTATCCAGGTCCATTGCGATTGTGAGCCCACTTGTATATTTGTCAGAATCTTTGACCCGATCTTCCGCGCTTCATGCATCGAGTCAAATACTGGACAAAATACATGGACTATAAATTCACACATCATACACACAATAGATATGAAACAGTAAATGTAAATACATCTCAAGTATTTCTTATTAATATACCAGAGATCAATGATAATAAAATACATAAAAGCATGACTTTTAAATATACTATCCTAACAATAGTCAGAATATAATTGATCATCCTATTAATGTCGCTCAATTAACTCCAAGTGTACTAACACATCGAGCTCAAACATCAAATTCCCAAAACCTGAATTTGACCCGTTTGACCTAGGCAAGACCAGCTAGTATAACGATTTGCTATAATCGTACTAATAGATTATCCGAGTCCATTACGATTGTGAGCCTACCTATATATTCTGTTAGAACCTTTGACCCGATTTTCCACGCTTTTTGCACCGAATCAAGTACTGGACAGGTTATACAGACAATGCATTCATTCATCATAAATATAAATATGAAACCACAAATCCAAATAAATCTCAAATGTTTCTCATTAATATGCCATGGATCACGAATAAAATACATAAAGCATGGTTTTTAGTATACAATCCTAGCACTTTTTGGCTCAAATGGTGCTTGAATGTTCAAACCCTTCTTATTGCTCAAGAAATGAGGTTTTGAGCCTTTTTCACCAAACATTTTTTTTTTATTTCAAAATTTTTGTTTTCTTTTTGATCTAAGCTTACTAACATGACCTATACCTCATGTATATACAATATCCATGAGAGATAAGGCCATATATGCAAGGATCTTGAGCCAAAAGTCAAGAAAATACTTATTTTCAAATCTGTCCAATGGCATGTTTAACATATCTAGACTTAACTAGGTCCTCTCAAATTCTTTTGGGACTTCATGGATGTGCCCCTGACATGCATTACTTTTCTTGAAGTCAATATATATTTATATATTTTTAGAATTTCGTATACAAATCTGGTCCAATAACTCATTCCGGACCAACAAATTTATTTAGGCACCATTTTATGTACCGATATCTATTTTGAGTGAAAAAAGTAAAAAGAGTTAGATTTATGTTTGAGGATTCTAATCAACTAGAATCACTCAAAAAGTTGTTAAAATGAACAAGTTATTGCATTTTTATGAAAGAGTGTCAATTCTGAACACCCATGTGGTATTATTTTTTAATAAATAAAATACTAAAAGTTTTTGAGAAAAGTTAAATCTCAGAGTTTCTTTAAGACACATATATATCACCATAAAAAATATTGAGGATATTAACTCAATTCTTGATGGCCTTTTCCATTTTTCCAAACAAGGTGGATAGTTCTGTCTAAAACAAAGTTTTGGTTGAAAACTAACACTTGATTTTGAAACGTTAAAACAAGGATTTTGGGTCATTTTCAGGAAAAACATAAAGGAAAAGTTGTTCAGAATATATCAAATAAGTTAATTACAAAATTAAGAATTTAATTCGCTGTATTTTATTTTTTAGGAATTAATTACAGTAGCATTATGGTTAAATTCTGTTGCATTTGGCTAGTTGAATGTTTACTTCATGTGTAATATATACATATTTGGACTTTAATATAATATGAAATTGATGTGTAGCATGTTAAATAGAATTTAATGAGGCTATATGTTACCCCATTGACCATAACTTGTATGTGTTATCCCAAATATCAACCCAAAGGGGAGAGGGGTTGAATGGGTTGATTAGCAAACCTCTAAACTATTTCTAGCTTCTTTTAAATCTAATCTAGGTACAGAGAATAACAAATGAAAACATAGTGCACAAAAGTAAAGGAGTTAAAGGAAGAGATGATACAACCAGATTTATAATGGTTCAGTCGACCTTGACCTATGTCCATTCTCTAAGCACCTTGGAAATTTCAATCCACTATATAGATTCTTCAATGGGCAAATCGAAGCCTCTTACAATCAGATTTCTTCAGTAAGTGAATCGTAACCACCTTCTTTTATAGAAAGAGCAGCCTTAATGAAATATAGGATTTATGGTAGATAGTTCTCCTTGAGTGAGATGATATACAAATTTAAAGCTCACTATAATAATGGTTCACTCACTCTTAGTAAGATTTATAATAAGTGAGGGAGAAATAAATGAGTAGTTAATACACTGGAGAAGTTCTCAGAGTATTGAATGTGATCTCTGTGTGGTAGCTCATTAGAACAATAGAGTAATAAGTTCTCATGCAGTTGAGTTTTCAAACATTACTCCTTATATAGGCATTGAAGATTTGGAGCCGTTGTGAGCATTAAATGGAGCAATTAATGCTGAGAAAATAGCCATTGGAGTGTTCAGGAATTTGAATTCAGGGCTCAGGATTCGAATCATGCACTCTGTGATTCGATTCATATATGTATCCTGGGGTTGAGACTCGAACCAGGAACTTGGAGGATCGAATCATGTTCACATTTTAGGCTGGTGATTCGAATTAGCAATCATGAGGATCAAATAAATTACTTTATTCTGAGGGTTGGATTCGAATCATGGAATTTAAGAGTCGAATCAAGGTGTTGATTTTGGGGCTGTGATTCGAATCAAGGATTCATAGGATCTAATCATATCTTTAATTTTGATACAGTGATTTGGTTTATGGAATTGAAAGATCGAATCATATTAGACTGAAACTGGTGATTCGAATCATGAAGGTTAAGGATCGAATCAAGAAGACCTTGTGAAGCTGGTGATTCAAATCATGTATATCAAGGATCAAATCAAGTCTTCATTTGGATGCAGTGATTCGAATCAGGAACTTGGTGGATTGAATCAAGTTGGTCTTGTAAAGATGGTGATTCGAATAATGTATATCAGTGATCGAATCAAGTCTTCATTTTGATGTAGTGATTTGAATAAGCAACTTGGAGGATCGAATTAAGTCTTCAATGTTGGGGTAGTGATTCGAATTAGTGAAGAATAGGATCGAATCATGGTGTTCAAAATTGGGGTTTGATTTGAATATGGGAATACAAGGATCGGATCAAGTTTGAGCTGGGGATTCGAATCATGTTGAACTTGATTCGAATCACTCCTCATAACTTTAACCTTTTTCCATCTGCAGTAGGCTCAATGAAATTTGATAAACTTGATCTTCATATTTTTTAATTCTTAGAGCCCTCATGTTCTGAAAAAATAGTTTACTCAAACATATTCAAACATTAGTAACAACCAAATCAAATTGTTGTTATATGTCAAAATCAAAGTGGAGCTTGATTGAATAACCCCTGGGCCAACAGTATGCTATGATATGAATTTTATAGAATATAAGTTGATGAATTGAAGTGTAAAGGATATACCTTGTCATAACTAACTTGAAAGACCTAACTTTGAAAACTTAAGTGTTAAGCCATGCTATGTTATATTTTTATTTTTACCTGTGTAGTGTAAATCAATTGCCTAAGTGTAAAATTAAATTTGAACTTCAATATTTGAATATATATGAGTCATGAAAAAATTGGGTAAAAAAATTACATAAGTATGAAAATTGTATTTTTTGCATAAAAATGTCTTAATATTACATGTATATTCATGTTCCATGTGTAAACTTATATATTTATATCACATATTACATAATCATGCATCATTTGTTGAGTGGAAATTACGAGAATCACGTAAATTGTAATGGATGACAAATGAACCTTAGGGTTGGTTACTTTCGGGCACGTCCCGTGGATAAGATATGAAATCTTGGGTTATATGTCATGATGATATTTAGGGCTATATGCCATTATGATACTTTAGGCTGTATGCTATGATGATAATTTGGGCTATATGCCTTGATGGATATTTTGGGCTATGTGCCATGACGATACTTTTGACTATATACCATGTTTTTATGAAAAAAATTGGTGTAAAGATAGTATTAGATGAAATTGGTGGTTAGATGTGTTGATCACACACTATACCTAAACTAAGCTTTGACGGTTTGAGTGATGTTGTTCCACGCCCTCGCTATCTGGACAAGTTAGTTAAATATGCAATTCCATTATGTGTTATCCCATGGCTTCGAGGAGGACAAGCATTGGTCTGTAGACTGGTTAGTGAGCTTAGATCAGGGTTAGGATATGAAATAATAGCTACGAACCACTTATGTAAACCTAGAGGGGGGGGGGGAGGTGATTAGGTTTAATGCTGATACAATTAAAATTAGTTCGATTAACGTATATAATTAAACTTTAATCCTAACAAACTAGTGATCAGTTAGTTCAACTCGCAAAAATAAATCAGCCCCAATCCAAAAAACAACCACAAAATTAGCACATATGATTTTGCGTGAAAACTCTAGGAAAAATCCCCATGATGAAAACCACGACACCAACACACAAATATATTTTACTACAAAGCAAGAAGGTTATCAAAATATAAGAAAATGAATTATACCCATATATCCAATGGATGCCTAACTCCGATATTGTTGACGAAGCTCCCCAAGCACCTTTCTTGATCCTATAGTGTCCATGGGAGCCATTCCCGATCTTCGTATCAGCAACAACTCTGAGTTACCTTTATCGGATATGTATTTAGTGATGAAAGGTGTATGTATGATATGGTTGATGAATGGATAAATATAAGGTATTAAAACATATAATCCAAAGTGGACCTAAGAATACCTTGAAAACACCCACACTAAGCTTCATTGGTGAAAGAGAAGCATAAGGGTGAAGGGAGACCTAGAGAGAAGGTAGAGATGGAGCAAAAATGCAGATGGTTCTCTCAAAATGAAAAGATCAACCCTAACTGCTATTAAGTTGTGTTTATATAGAAAAACACACTAGCACTAGAGTGCTCTTCGAGCGCATCGCGAGTGCATAAAGGCGATTGAGCGCTCTTCGAGCGCAGTTAAAAATTGTAGGCTTTTCTGCCCACACTAATGAGAGTAGATCAGGGTTTCAACTATGAGCTCAAGCGTTCTACGGGCACACTAAGGGCTCCACAAAAACCCAACTATCTATAAAGAGAAATAAGATATTAATTAGAGGTGCTTGATCGCTTTATGTGCGCTTCAATATCTTAACTCTCGGTTAAACGAGAAAGACACAAGTAATATTAGTCGCTCGAAGCCGCTCGATGCCGCTCAGTGCTCTTTGAGCGCTCAAAGGTTCTTGAAGGTGCTAGTGCCCCTTTTGCGTGCCAGTGCCCAGAATTCATGGAATAGTCATAAATTCTTGAAGACAACAAGAAATACAAACTTCCCTAAAGCATATGATATAATGAAAGAGATATGCATATGGGTGTGTGCATGTGGGTGCCATATACCTTGTAGAGATTCGGAGTGGGTTTGATGATTGTGAATTGGACGAAGGACTTAGACACAAACACCCGAAATCCCAAATCCAAAATCAAAGGTACAGACACAATGGTTTTGTACTTAACCCGGGAATAGCCAAAATACTAACAACCTCCTCATTGGGAATTTTTGGGACACCCATTAAAATAAACAAACCTATACAAGAAGAGGAATCTATGAGAATACATGAGAACCATCAACTCATTTATACTTGAGACCCTAATCTGTGCTACTAGACTTATATAAACAGCATGTACCTACTCACTGCACAGGAAACTCAAAACAACGTGAAATAGATATGTGATATGATAATAAAACATAATTGTCAGTTAAAAGTATTACTGAAAGGGAAAAGTTACTGGTATTAAAATCATGTATTAAGATAAAACAAATAGTAGACTAGTAAAGCAAGCATACACAATTCACTAGAAAGATTATCTCCATAATCATTATCTTCATAAACACTCCCCCGTTTTGGACTTGGAAAGGCAAAGGGGTAAAGCACAGTGCAGCAAGAAGGGGAAGAATGAATTAGTCTTCATCATCCTCTAACGATGAGGAAGTGTAGTCATCATTACGTCTGTCAGGCTGAACAAGGGCTTCCACTTGCGTGGCTATATCGGACAGGCCCTGTACAACAGTGTTGTGGCTAGTAGATAGAGTTTGGGGTTGGTGTCAAAAGAGAATCATGATCCGATTAATGGACACAAAACGAGCCTTAAAACGGGCCAATATCCGGGTTTAGGCAGCAACATAAAGAAGGATCTGACTCTGGACGTCATCATGCGGAACATCACACACGGATGGGTTATCAGGGATGTCCATCATGGACGGGAGAGACAGAGCATCATCGGGAGGTGTTGCAGAAGAGACAGGGGAATCAGTGGGAGGATCAGGATGTCCAGTTACTCGGATTTGAACAGATGGGTTGGTGTCAGGAGTAGCTATAGATTCCATGTGACGGGGCTAGTCAGGTATGAGAATGAGAACGGGAAATGCTGGCACCAAGTCGGGATATGGTGGCTTATAATGCTTGGTAACTAGGATGGTGGCCGTCTCTTTCCCAATATGAGCAAGGCTCCTATGGAGGATTCTCCTGGTGATGTCCCCTTACGGATGATGCACGACTTCATTCAGTATACGAGGAATAAGAGACTTCTAAAAATACGAGTGATAAGATAGGCGTAAGGAATTCTAGAGGTACCAACGGGACGATGGGAATAAGACTCGATGACACACCAAATGTGACGGGCAAGGTCAATGGAGTATCCACGACCAATTGCATAAAGAAGGTCAGCACAAGAAACTTGTATGCCAGACGTGTGACTAGTAGGGTTAATGATGGAATCGACTATGCAGTGGAGTAGCCAATGGTGTGGAACAAGATGGCGGAAAAGGAGTATTACAACTCCACTGAAAGCTCCATTTGACAGTTCCCGAGAAACCTCAAACTGACAAAGATGAATGTTGTCCGAAAGAGGATATTGAGGGTCGAAGATACGGGGAAGATGGTATAGGGACGCGATGTTTAAGATTGAAAAGGTCAATCAATGACCTCGTATCGTGAGCATGAAGGAGTGTGTTGTCACATCAACAGAGGTCACGTTCGAGTAGAACTCATAGACAAACTCTGGGTGAACGAGCTTGTGACCTGAGCACAACTCCAACTAACCTCGTTGCATAAACTGGGCTGTAAGCCCAATATGGGCAAAACCTACAAGGTGAATGTTTCTCTTAACAAGGACTCCTCGCTTAGCTATTGCCCCATACGATGCCTTGGCATAGTCGGTAGGGAAGCTAGTGAAAGGCAAAGACGAGGGCCGCTTCCAACCATGCGATCGACCCCCGCTATTCGGAGAGCCTCGCCCTTCAGCTCGAAGTACAAAGAGGTGCAGCAAGGGTGAACCCATAATTAGGATAAAGAGGGTTACTAGAAACGGTGTAGAGGCGAGAGCTATACCGAGAAGAGCTGTAGGCTGATGTGGGACATAAGCCATGACAAGAATAGAAGCGACAACAGCGGAGAAAAGAAAGAGCCTCAGAGATGAGAGGTCTGAAGATGTGGAAGAGATCAACAAGAGAGAATTGGGAATCGAGGGTTTTTTCTTTTTAAAAAAAAGAAGGGAAAGTGTTTCTCACAGTAGGGCTCGAGCACAACAAGGGCGTTCGTGCGCAGAGGGGTCGAGTGCACTACAAGTGCTCTATGAGCGATGTGCACTGGATGCGTAGATTAAAGAAGGGAAACTAAGGGTTACCCTAAGGTTCAAATACACATATCACAGATACTCCCCCTGAGATGATGTATCCAACAAACACTCTTTAGGAGTCTTGTAATTTCCTTCCAAGAACTCTCCCCCTCGAAAAGAGCTCCTAAAAAAGCAATAACATGCAAGAACATATATATACCACACATGGGGAAGGAGTGCATATCACAGGCATGACTGTAAGACAAGTGTAAACCAAGAGACTTATAAAAGCACATATTACTTGAGAAATTTTCATGAAAATTGGATAATCAATCAATCAATATATAATATGCAAGTATTAACTCAATTGTAAGTGGTTCATGTTGACCTTCTATTTAAGGTGACTGGTGAACTCGGTGCATATGACTAAGATGCTTGGAAGGGTACAAGATGGGAACATGTCCGATCATAAGGAGGTGAATCATCCGCTTTAACCTAGAAGGTAAGCCAAAGATATTTGGATCTTAAGATTTGCGCACAAACCTCAGTCTTGTTAACTAAGAGACACACACGTGATCTCCTGCCCATTTATAACCCAGACCATAACACGGTCAAACACAGTTAATTTTTTTTTGAAGTGTGAGAATTATGATATACAACAATGGATATAGACAACACATATTTTTTGTTATTGTCAAAAGGGACGTAGGAACGACGACTTACACCGAACGTAGGTGGTTACTCACACAGAGTAACAATTTACACCTACAACAAGTGGTTGTTTAAATGCAGAACTTGATGAGGGAAAGCTTCTAAATGTAAACAACAAATACAGGTCATTCTAGATCAAGGAATATATGGTCATAACATAATGATTAGAAATTGAACCGACTTGTGATCTGCAAGCATTATGTTCCCAAAGAGTGTGTCTAATAGATAGAATATCATGGCCACAAACTCGCAATATAGATACATACAAAATTATATATGATAAAAGAAAATACAAATCTCGTGGAAATTCATCAAATAATTATGTTGTGCAGGAGTCATTGTTATCCCGTCTCGCATTCATGTCCATTATATCCTGTCAGACACGTAAGCATGCTAAACAAAAAAAGACAGCTTATGAATATTCTCTCAACATCTCAAGATCTTACATATGGAGATATACCACTTGAGGAACAGGGATGCCATAAACCCAAATAACCAGAGGAAAAAGCCAGAGGACATCCAAGAGCTTGTACAGACATATAAACCAACTCACTATGCACGCTTGGCAGGGAAAGTGACGGTGTATTTACTATGTATAAAGGTTGATGGAATTGGTTTGTGGAAGGTAGGTTACATAATTAATGAGAAAATGTGACCAGCGAAGAGCAAAGCATCCGGTGTAATGCTGTAGAAGCTACCAACTACTAACACATGTTCTAAGTTAGGAAACATCGGGAAAATATAACGACACCCCTTACTCCAAGACATTTCATACTATGAGAGTTTACTTCCTTTGGAAGGCTATTTCCCTCAATCAGGTGATGTGACAACAATAGGTCCAGGTTGGGTCCGAGAATGTACATTCCTAGGAGGACTATGTCTTCGTCTAGGGTTGGAGGAACATGGCTTGGACATAGCTAGGGATAACTTATCGATTTACGCGATAATATATGAGGATTGAGCGGCTAGCTCATTTAAGTGGCTTAAAGCCATAGCTTGTTCGCGCTCGAAAGAGGATGAGCTCGAACTTGTAGGCCTACCAACTGAAGATCAGTTCGGACATTTTTCTCTAGTCCTTTCTCTTTTTAGCCGATAGCAATTTGGTCTTGTGTGACCAGCTATCTCTTATAATAGTGGCACAACAGAGGTGATCTGGATCTTGAAGGGGACTTGGATGTGGAATACGCTGTAAATGAAGAAACCGAACCTTTTCTCGGAGGACTATCAACCATGGTCTCTTTCCCACGAGTGATTGGTATTGCAGGATGCTTTCCATGAGAATCTTCCAAGGAAGAATCGTCCTGAGAAGATGAGAAAAT
>JAULLE010302287.1:0-11503 GCA_035668155.1 Sarracenia purpurea
TACATTCAATACCTATGCCCCACGAAGGAGGCATACATCAATCTAACCCCGATTTAAATACCGTCGAGGTACTTTCGATAAAAAACGTAATGAAGCTATAACATACATGCAATTAAACGGACCATAATGACATGATCATTACATTCAATACCGGCTGTCCATCATCATTTTCATTTGCCCGATCATCATCTCAGGAATGAAAAGTTGGTGGTTGGTGCGTAGGGTGTATAGTGCACGGAGGGATTCATTGCTCGTCTTTGTGAATAGTGGGAAAAACAATGAAATAAAAAACTAAGTCTGAAAATCGTAGTTTTTCCATTAAATCTCCATGCCATGAAAAAATTTGCGTAGGTGAAACTCGTCCCTCCAACGTGGTTATTGTCATGTCGTACAGGCCGAGGTGATCGAGAATCAGTTCCACGTCATTGTGTTATTCATCATCGAGGGTGCAAAAAATGCCCAGGACCACGGCGAGGGTTTATGGCTCGGTCTCCACGTTAAAACTGTCGATTGTCATCGTTAAGTACTCCTCGAGGTGGTCGTCGGTGTCAAGTCTCATCTCGCGATAAATATTTTGGTAGAAGAGTTGAACAATCCTCGAGAAAGGATGGTGAACGGCCCAAATAGGCCGATGATGCACCGATTGTGCATAAGGTGAATGCCAACCTTGGCAACGGGAATGTGACGGAGTAAATCTTCTGTCACCGAAAAGTGTGTCATGATGTGTAGGTCCATTGTAGCCCAATGTCTTGTGGGTTCAACAACAAGGGCTCATTGGGACGACCCTGGTTGGTGCGGACCTCTTTTCTCCTCTAGTTGCCATCATCTTAAAGTTTGTGTTTTTGGTGGTGGAGAGTTGGAGAGGTTTGTTTTTAAAGTGAGAGATCTTGAGAGGAAGGAATGTTAGAGAGAGAGTTATAGAGGGAGAGAGCGAGATGGCTAGATGAGAATTTGAGGAGAATGAGGGGCTAGGCCCCCCTTTATATGGAATTTCACAAGAGGTAGTCCAAGGGGCGCTTCGTTTTTTGAAAAAGGTGTGTTCCATCTGGACGGAAATGGGCACCATCCGAATGATTTTAGTCTAAAGAGTTTTTATGTTTTGAGAGGCGTAGCCATCCGGATGGAGAGGATTCTGTCACAACGGGCATCGCGATGGTTTGGCTAGGATCCTAACCGGTGTCTAGACGGTGTGGGTTGCATTTAGATGGTTTTGACTCATCCAGACGATGAATGGCGCAACATTTCGAGAAGCCAGTGCCATTATGGCACCTCGTAAATGTGCACACCGTTTTGCATTCCGTCTAGATGGTTGGGAGCCTATCCGGATAATTTGTACCATTTTTTTGACGTTTGGCAGTTATGTATTAGGCACCCTTTTACTTTTCGTTTGGATGGTTTGCATCCCGTCCGGACATGTGATGTTTTATATGACATGTATTTGATACAAAATTTGACTGTTTGGATTTCCTAGCATCCGGACGGTGATGAGGCCTGTGGGACGGTTTTTTTTTGTGAAAAATAATTTACCCTAACCTAATGAAAACTAAGTTAAAGACCCTAAACTCTAAGTTAATTAGTACCTTAAAAATTCCTAAGTTAATAGAATTCAAAAAAAATGACGAAGTTAATAGAATTCTAAAAAAACGACAAGGTGTTTCAACTACCCCCAACTTGGACACAACAATGTCCTCATTGGTATAGTACGCTTCCAAGATTTTAAAACTCTGGGATCCCACCAAGACATAGCTAAGTTTAGCATCTTCAGCCAGACTTTGCCGGCTGATTACTCGACTGGCAGGTTTGGGACAGAGAGATCGATTAATTCTGTAGCAGGGTCTACTAATATTCCCTTGATGTAAGATTTCAGCCTTTGCCTGTTGACAGTAAGGAATTTTCTGGTTCTCGAATTAAGTAGCTGGCACGCACTATGTGGGTAGACTCGGGTCACCACATATGGTCCTTCCTACCGAGACTGTAGCTTTCATGGGAACAAACGCAACTTGGCATTGAATAGCTAGACTTTTTGACTCGGCTGGAACGTTTTTCTACATATATGTTTGTCGTGAAAAGGTTTCATTCTAGCCTTATAAATACGGGCATTGTCGTATGACTCGTTACGTAGTTTCTCAAGCTCGCTGAGTTGTAACCGTCGATGATTGCTGAGATTTCACATATCAAAATTAAGAGTCTTCACTACCCAATATGCTCGGTGCTCAAGTTCAACTGGCAAGTGACACAATTTTTCGAAGACTAATCGATAAGGGGACATACTAATCGGAGTCTTACATGCGGTTCTATATGTCCAAAGAGCATCTTCCAACCTTTTGGACCAATCCTTGCGATCGGGAGGGACGATTTTAGTAAGAATGTTCTATATCTCTGTGTTTGACACCTCAACTTGGCCACTAGTTTTTGTATGATAAGAAGTGGCTAACTCATGTGAAATAGAATAGTGTCGATGCTGGGTAGATAAATACTTATTCATAAAATGTGTGCCGCCATCACCGATGATTGTTCGAAAAAAATCAAATCTGGAAAAGATGTTACTTTGCATAAACTTGATCATAACTTTGTGATCATTCCATTTGGTAGCTACTGCTTCAACCCATTTGGAAACATAATCCACTTCGACGAAAATATACTCGCAGCCAAAAGATGGTGGAAATGGTCCCATAAAGTCGATACCCCAAACATCAAAAATTTTGACGATAAGGATCGAGCTTAAGGGCATCATGTATTTAGTTGTCATTGTGCCAATTTGTTGACAATGCAGACACCATTTATAGAAATCGTGTACATCTTAGAATAAACAAGGCCAATAAAATCCACTTTACAGAACATTGGTAGCTATCTTCTTACCACTAAAATGTTCATGCGGGCAAGTGAATGGTAGAATTTCAGAATGTTGTCCACCTCTTCGTCCGGGATACAACACCTTATGACTTGGTCAAAGCAATATTTGAAAAGCTCTGAATCTTCCTAAAAGTAGTATCTAGCTTGAGAAAAGAACTAGTCCTTTTATTGTTTAGTTCAGTCAGTCGGGATGTGTCTGACCACCAGATAATTTACAATGTTTGCATACCAGGGTAGTTGGGTAGTTGTGACCATGAATAATTGCTCATCCGGAAAAGATTCTCTAACGGGAACATGGTTACTAAGGGGCTGAACAAGGAGGCAATAGAGATGATCAGGTACTAAGTTTTATGTGCCCTTTTTTATCATGGATGTCGATGTCAAATTCTTGTAGAAGTAGAATCCAGCTAATCAGTCGAGGCTTCGTGTCTTTCTTGGCCAACAGGTGCTCAATGGCAGTGTGGTCAATATAAACTATGACTTTCGACCCTAGTAGGTATGATTGGAATTTCTCTAATGCAAAAATTACAACCAGTAGCTCATTCTTGGTTGCGGTATAATTCATTTGAGCGTCGTTTAGAGTTAAACTGGCATAGGAAATTACACGAGGGACTCGGTTCTCTCTTTGTCCTAAAACAGCTCCAACAGCATAAGTAGAGGAATCACAAATAATCTCGTATGGTATCGCCCAATTTGGTGACTGCATGATAGGGGCTATGGAGAGAGCATCTCAAAGCTTTTCGAAGGTATGCTGATAATTTCCATTAAAGTTAAACGTAGCATCCTTGGCGAAAAGATCGCACATGGGATTGAAAATTTTAGAAAATTCTTTGATAAATAAGTGATAAAAACTAGCATGGACTAAGAATGAGCAGATCCGTTTAACGGATGTTAGGGGCGGCGGTTTGGATATCAAATTGACTTTGGCCTTGTCTATGTCAATTCCTCCCTTGGAGACTGTTAGTATATTGGCTATTTTTGGGATAAGCACAAAACCATTGTGTCTGTACCTTTGATTTTGGGTTTGGGGTTTTTGGGTGTTTGTGTATAGGTCCTCCATCCTGATCACATTCAGCAAGTCCACTCCGATCCTTACGAGGTATATGGTACTCACATACACACACCCATATGCATTCATATCATATCATGATTATGGTAGTTAGGGTATATTGTTGCTTAGAGAATTCATGACTTACTATGAATTCTAGGCACTGGCACGCAAAGGGGCTCGAGCACCTTCCAGCACCCTAGAGCGTTCACAGAACGCTTGAGCAGCATCGAGTGGCCAACATTAAATTGTGCCTTTCTCGATAAGCCAAGAGTTGAGACATTGAGGTGCCCGAAGAGAGCCCATAGAGAGCTCAAGTGCAACACCCCGAAACTCGGCGTACTAGAAACTAACCGCGGAACTCAAACCAAAAACCTAAACAAGGCCGAAGCCGAAGCTAGCCAGTTAAAACATAAGAAAAATCAATAAGTTTTAAACTATTCTACAATCCAAACAATGCCTTCGCGAACGAGACAATTTAAAACCGTTTAACTTATAAGCGTTAGTGTTATCCTATTTTTATTTAACAATTTCTATTTAAAAATTTTATATTAAAAATAGGATAACACTAATGCTTAGCCCCTTTAAAATTGTAAAATGCATAATCCGATTTTCTCAAAACCAACTCTCACCAAGAGGTGAGTTTCAAGCAAACAATGATCCAAGGACCAAGTTTTCTATTTACCAAAACCAACGCTTACCATCCCATAATAAATATAGGCTAATCCCCATACCATAATTTATAAACATCATGGAATCCGCTTAGGCCGCAAGTTAAAACCGTTTAACTTAAAATCACTTTACAGTTCTTAACATTAATAGTTAGAACAACAGAATATATAAGGAAAATAGTATATTTTGAAAGAAAACAGTTTATACTATAAGGAAAACATTCACCGATGTAGGTCGTCACCAACCCGACACCGAGTGTCGTAAATCGATATAGGGACTCACCCGCCCGATAATTCGGGTCTAGTAATCCGATGTAGGCCGTCACCCACCCGACACCAAGTGTCGTAATCCAACGTAGGGAGTCACCCGCCCGATGATTCGGGATTAGTAAGCCTTCGAACATTTGTTGAATCACAAGTTAAGTTTCAAAGAAAAAGGTTTTATTTTCAAAATAAAATTTGTGATTCGACACCCGTTCGGCTAACCGGGACTTGCCCGAAAATACCATTTCAGGACCCTAAAGTCCAACCCTCACCAAGAGTATTTCCCACATTAACAATATTACAACATGTAATATAATGTGAAACCATAACTAGCAGTAATACAATCAAACTGTAATATCAACTATGGCAATAACCAGTAGTGATATAACCAAACTGCATTGTCAACCATAGTGCATCATATCAACACGTGTATATGGAAACCAAAAGCGTTATAATAATTACACGTACATCTATAACTACAATGTTAAAGCAACTACCAGTGGCACATCATATCTAGTGATATTACAATAACATCTATCAATGATATACATGAAGCAGGTGTATATCTAAACCATCATCGATATACAAAACATATGTTTATCTAACCAGCAACGCAAGTACTACGATAACAAGAATAGAGGTCTAGTCTGTAACTATCATGTATTCTATCAAGCTACAATAACTGAAACTCGTAGTGTAACATGGACAAGAAGTAATCATAAGGAAATGAATAAAACCACAATTTCTAAACCGTGATGCTCTCTCCTGATTGACCTTCTCAAAGTTTAACCCGTTTTTAGGAGGAACCATACAAGGGCTCAATTTTCCCAAAACCCCCATTTTTACCAAAATGGAAACCCTAACCCATTTGTACATGATTGTTACAACGACCACCCGTTTTACAAACTGAAAACACCGGCAAGTGACAAGCTCAGTACATACCAAGGAAAAGCTGACACTTTTCAAAAATTGAGATTTTAAACCCGATAAAATCCGTTATATATAAATCTCACATTGTACACGTTTTGAGCTACGCAACTCCAAATTAAAATCCGAAAAGATAGAAATGCTCCTAATACCACCAGGATGCATAATAACTAACCAATTTTTGAAAGCCCCTTGTTTGGATAGCCTAAAATGATAAACCCCAAAAAACATACTTTTTTGAAAATATACAACCCATACTTGACCAATATTTCAAAATTAGCATAGATCCTACCTTATAACCATAGAGAAAGCCCGAAAACCATGCATCCAACCGTTCCTAAATCATATGAACACTGAAATCAAAAATTGGTTCGGTAAAAACATAAACAAACGCGTATAAACCAAGAATTTATAAATAAAAACCATAAAAACTTACCAAACGAGCCTCTACCGAGCTCCCAAAAGCCAAAACCTCAAGCTCCAAATTGCCTCTGGCGCTCCACAGAAAGTTTAGAGAGAGAAAAGATATTTTTGTCGAAAAAACCACATCAAACAGTGTCTTATAACAGGTCTAGGAGACATAGTCCGCTTGAGCGCACTTACCACCGCTTGAGCGGTCCCTACTGTACTGCACAACTCAAAAAGTTAAAAACGGAAACTCGTCCTCGGTCCAAACTGCACCAAACTTAGTCTAATACTCAGGAATAATTATCCAAAGGTTCCAAAACAAATGGTGTAATCATCAGACCCCGAATCATCGATAAACTTTAATTCTTTCAAAAATTTTAACCGGTTCTTCGAAAAAGTTACCATGCTTTGGTTTTAAATTAAAGCTTAAAAACCAAAACAGTTCATGATTACACAGTCCAAAGCTTACCAAAGCTTGCCGAAAAAACCTCATGCCACAAAATGAACCAACCCCACGAGGTCAGGTCCTTACAACATCCACCACTCAAAAAGATTTTGTTCTCGAAATCATCGCAATTCCCAAGGAAAAGCAATCTTGAAACAACTCATGAACAAGCATGAAGATTCCTCAAATCTCCACCAGAAAAGACCCATAGTGAAAGCAAAACCTCTTCACAAACTGGATAAACAACAATAATCCAACAAGCATGCTCTTGAACACGGTGCTTACAAATCAACAGACACTTACAATGACTGCCAACTCGGTCCCATAACAGAATGGTCCCAAATCAACACGATGAAGGCCAAAGCTTCATACCAAACAAAGAATCCAAAACAAATTATGGATCTTTCCCAACCAACAACTATCCAACCCAAACCATCGTAGCAAACCTGAGCCACGTCCAACTAACATGTCCAACACATCACTTACAATCCATCTATGATCACCAAAAGATCAAACGATATGATCGCAACCCGTATTATCGGTCACAACTCTAAGGGCTGACCTTACAAGCATTGCCCCAAGTAGTTCTCACCCCAGGTGTGTCCTCAAGACACCATGGCATTTCCCTAAACATTTAAATTAATACCCTGACCGTCCCGATGAAAAATTTGATGATCGAGTTATATTAAATAATGACTGAAGCCAACCAAAAGCCCGTGCGTGTAAATGGGCTACGTGAGAGATCACGAGGAAGTATAAGACTCGGGCTAACCGTATGAGAAAACTGGATATTCCTAACTCAACCCCTGAGTTAGATCCTTTTTCGCACGAACCAGGACTTATTCCACTAAAGGCCTTGACTGAACTCCCAGATCCAACTCGAATTGTGCCACGAGTTTCCAATTATCATTTATGCTAAAGTCTCCCCACATTTAAGATATGGATTCTCGATAATCGTATTAGGTTACTGACAACCCGGTTCGATAATCCTCTTATCCTCATAACAACACAGCTTAAATTATTGAGTATGCCGGATCAAACGATGCACTGGTCAGATTTGGCATAATCAAACTTAAAAGAAAAGCATACAAGGGAGAACTCCTCAACCTAAATCAGACATGGTTTCCGTCAGCTGATTATCAATCATCGAACAAACAATGACAGTACCCAACCCACCGGTCATTTTGATCTTATTATCAAAATCTCAGCCATTGGTGACTGAAAGAACTACGTATTGCCTGAGCATAATTAATCAATCACGTCGGGATTAAGTACGTGCAATACATGATAATATGGGATGTGGATCAATTTATACACTCAGTATAGAATTGATCATCTTATTGATCATGCTTAATACACTTTATGTGTATTAAGACATTGATCTCGAACATCAAGTTCCTAGATTGGAATTCGAGCCGTTCGACCTAGCCAAGACCAGCTACTGTAACAATGTGCTACAATCATACCAATGGATTGTTCAGGTCCATTACGATTGTGAGCCTACTTGTATATTTTTCAGAAGATTTGACCTGATCTTCCGCCCTTCATGTCCCGAGTTGAATACAGGACAGAATATACGGACTATGCATTCACACATCATACATACAATAAATATGAAACGGTAAATGCAAAAACCTCTCAAGTATTTCACTTTAATAAACCAGGGATCAATGATAATAAAATACATAAAAGCAAGGCTTTTAAGTTTACTATCCTAATAATCACCCACTTATACTCAAAGCCATGAAGGTATACATCTGACACCTAACCCTTCTATGTGGTTATCAAAGACTTTTTGAGACAACGCCTTAGTAAAAGGATCCACTAGGTTCTCCGCAGATGCTATCTTGGAAACAACCATGTCTCCACTCTACACAATCTCTAAATCCGCAGATGCTATCTGGGAAACGACCATGTCTCCACTCTACACAATCTCCTGAATGATATGATTCTTCCTCTCTATATGCTTCCCCCTTTTATGAACTCTAGGTTCCTCTATGTTAGCAATGGCTCCACTATTATCACAATAGAGTACAATGGGCGACTGCATTGAAGATACCACATCCAAGTCCAGTAAGAAGTTCCTGAACCAACCTGCCTCCTTAGCTGCATCTGAAGCTGCAATGTATTCAGCCTCCATAGTAGAGTCAGCAATACAAGACTGCTTGACGCTCCTCCAGCTGGTGGCTCCTCCTCCCAAGGTAAACACATAAGACGAGGTGGACCTCCTAAAATCTCTATCTGTCTGGAAATAAGAGTCAGTGTACCCTAAGGGTATAAGACTATCAGCCTGGTACACCAACATATACTCCATAGTCCTTTTTAGGTACCTGAGTATATTCTTGATCGCAATCCAATGCTATTCCCCGGGATTAGACTGATATCTGCTCACCATTCCAACAACTTAATAGATATCGGGTCTAGTGCATATCATGGCATACATAAGACTCCCTACTGTCGAAGCATAAGAGATACCTCTCATCCTCTCTATCTCCTCAGGTGTCTTAGGACACTAATCCCTAGATAGAGTAATTCCATGTCTAAAAGAAAGAACTTATTTCTTGGAGTTTTCCATGCCAAAATGAGCAATAATCAAGTTAATATAACGGGCTTGGGATAATCCCAACATCCTACGTGATCGATCTGGCAAGAGGTGGATCCAAAGGATTTGACCTGCTTCTCCCAAGTCTTTCATGTCAAGTTAACTTGACAACCATACCTTTACCGAATATAACTGCCCACATCGTTGCCGATTAGAAGAATGTCATCAACATAGATGAGTAGAAATACTACCTTATTTCGATCACGCTTCCAGTACACACAATATTCGATAGGACACTGATCAAAGCTGAAGTTTTGATCGCCTGGTCAAATCGAGTATTCCAAGACATCGATGCCTACTTAAGTCCATAAATGGATCTCTTATACTTGCACAACATATGCTTCTGGCCCTTTGTTATGAACCCGTCTGGTTGAATCGTATAGATGCTCTCGTCAAGACTTCCGTTAAGGAAAGCCATCTTGACGTCCATCTGCCAAATCTCATAGTCGAGATTCATAGCAATAGATAAGAGAATCCTAATAAACTTAAGCATGGCTACCAACGAGTAGGTTTCCTCATAATTGAACACTTCTTTCTGAGTAAACCCCTTCGTAACAAGTCTAGCTTTGAAGGTTTAAACCTTCCCGTCCACTCCTCTCTTTTTCTTGCAGATCCATTTGCACCCAATGGGTTTTATCCCATCAAATGGCTCTACAAGCTCCCAGACCAGACAAGAGTACATATACTCTATCTCAGATTCCATAGCCTTTTGCCGTAATTCTGCGTCCCTGTCCTGAAGTGCCTCATTGTAGTTCCTGGGTTCGGCATCAAGTTCTTTCAAAATATACTATAATGTATATCACTCGAGGTATGTGACAAAATACCTTTAGACACTAAAAAATGTAGTTTCAAATAAGTTGACACAGAATCTCGTGACAGGAATACTAATTATTGAGAATAATTTAATTTAGTTTCTTCAAACCACATTATCTTTTGAGATCAACCAGGTCTTTATTTTTTGTTGTAATGTTAGGAAGACAACTTTTATACGATTGGGTCAAGTGTATAGCACTTCTTGAATTAATGGTTACCAAAAAAGATGTCAAAGCACCCAACATGTCGAACCATTAACTACAATGCAGTGTAATCACATCATTATCACTGCATCGAATCCCATAGCTCAAGTACAACGTGGTGACATTACCTCACCATCATTGTAATCACAACATCATAATGTTCACTTTTTTTTAACAACGTGGTGAAATTACCTCACTATCGTCGTATAACATCATATAGGTCATGGTTTTCTACAACATGGTGTCATGGCTTCACATTCGATGCATCAAAATATCAACATTGTCAAAAGTGTCCATTTTTTTTATTTTGTCTTGTTTTGTATTATAAGAAACACAAATATTTTTGTTGTATCACTATTGTGCCCATTTTAGGCATATCTTGAAACAAAGTCTCTAGTTCTCACATTTTTCTTCTTTTGCTCGGCCCAATATCATTTCTAGTTATCATAGATTCAAATAAGCGTCATTTCGAGTTTATTATTTTATTTTTATTTTTCTTATTTGTATATTTATTTGTTATTATTATTATAATAATTTTTTACTTATATATTTTTATCCCCAACTTAAAAGTTTCACTGTCTCCATTGGACAAAAAGATATACAATTAAGATTAAAGGGAAGCAGAATTTTTACCAACTTTAGCAGTAGCTGTGTATCCTTTATATTCGGCGGAAAGTGTCCGAATAGTGCAATAGCAAATCTAAGCCATTCATCCAAAAATAAAAGCAGTGAAATAATATGATAAAAATTAAGCATGCAACAGACATAGTAATATAATAGAAACAAGTACTGGAATTTTATTACTAAATATTTATTTATTTATAGTTTATAAAAAGTAACAAAAGATGGACCAATGACCTGTGGGATGGAACTATTATACTTGTCCAACATGGGAGCATGATGATAAGAAAACAAAGATAAAAATAACAAAAATAAAAAATACAATAAAGAATGTGATAGGTTAAGGGTGGTTATGCATTTGGTGAGGGAAATGAAGGGTTTGGGTGAGGGGATTATGGTGGTAATAAGAAAAGGTAATGTCCTGTGAGAAAGGAACATTATTGTGTGGTGGTGAGGAGTGGGGACACATAATAAGATTGGGATGGGCATATGGGATTGAGGAGGGTATGGAGGTGGTGAAGTAGAATGTAGGTGGGTGGAGAGGATATAGGTTGCACCTAGGTTAGGGTAAGATTGTGTTAGTGACCCAGATGTGGTGATGGTTGTTATGGCGTTATGGAAGGCAGAGGATTTGTGCATGGCCCAGGT